>JAFEJD010004582.1:0-11890 GCA_018296065.1 Blastomyces percursus
ATGCTCTATTCAATTCCGTGATTTTATAGTGCTGGTTGCCTTCACTCAACCTGAGTCTCACAATGCTTGCTTTGCTCTCATGTGAATTGAGCATTGGTTAGTTGAATGTTTGTTTAAACAATAAAAGAATAAAATTGTGGAAGGAAATATATGTCTGGGTGTCTGGGTTTATTATTCTTGTTTAACATTTTGAGAGGTTAATAAATTTGCCATGGACTTGTTTTGATTGCCCCTTATTGTGCATCCAGAGTTATCCATCCATACAGATCACCTTGCCAGGTGAGGTTTACATAGCTACAGTGACCTGTTTGGGAATTGCAAATATACATTGACAGTTACATGTTTAATCGGGAGTGGATTTTTATTGGCAGGTCATATATTATAAGACAAAACAGGGGCAAGTGAGGAGAGATATTTGCATTTTATTCGACGAGAAAAGGAGGGCTTAGTTGGTGTAACAGGATTATGACGAAAGAATGATGCCCAGGTAAATGTGTAATAAGGTGATTTAGGGATCAATCAGATCTAATGTGCATAGTGATGTATGTAATTTTTCAACTTTGTTAAGCCAGATTCCTCCCGTGAACTCCAAAAGAAAACCCCCGTTGTATCCGACGTAATCTATCATACAGTACATGAGAAGCAAGAAAAAATGAAAAGAGCGATAAAACTGTTCTATAGACCCAAACCCCACAAATATGGGGAGACAAGATAGAAATAAACAAAACTGTTAGGTTATACATGTACAGTTCTCTAGATCAAAGCCTGGCCCCTAAACATCGCCTCCCTCACCTCTCTCACAACATCCTTCCGATCCTTCTTGCTAACCAAAACAATCCCACGCCCTCTCCTCCCCATGCGGCCCGTACGACCCAGCCGGTGGATGAAATCAATAGTCGTATGCGGAACATCGTACAAAACAACATTGCGGACTGCGACCGTGTCAATACCGCGCGAGCCAAGGTCGGTGGTGACAAGCACCTTGGTATCGCGGAGACTCCTCTGGGGCTCCAGATGTGGGTTCTCATCCCTTACGAATGGGACAGAGTCTGAGAACCAATTCTTCTTATTTCGCTGCGCATCTTTGACTTCCTTGGGCGTGGGGGGTGGTTTGACCATAGTGAATTCTGCGAGGATCTCATCCTTGCGCTGGTCTGAGGTATCTCGCGAAAGCGCGACGGCGTGGATGCCCTTCTGGTTAAGGAAGGCGGTTACGTCCTCTGTCGTTTCGCGCTCGTTGACGAAGACGATGATATGTTTTGGCTCGGGGAAAAGGGAGGCTGGGTAGCCGTCGTCGGGAATGTCATCCTGGGTTACGCCTGCTTTGCCTAAGGACCATATTATGTCGGCACAGGCGAGCTTTTTGTTCCCGCGATAAGGGTCCTTGTCTACGTCTACGACGCCTAGTTGGACTCTGCGCGGGATTGCGTGGAGGTTTGGAGTCACAAGGCGTTTCATTTCGGGGAATTTTTTTTCCATGAGGGAATCGAGGCTTCGAGGGATGGTGGCGGAGGCAAGGATCAGTTGTTTCAGGGAGGGGGCAGTTTTTTCGAGAATGGAGTATGTGAGGGGTGAAAAGGATTTGTCCAAGAGTGAGTCTGCTTCATCAATGACGAGGTGGGTGACGCGGCTGAGGATGTATGGGTTGGTTTTGGCGATAGAAGTGAGAAGATGAGGGGTGGAAACAAGGATATCGATTCCCGCGGGATTGAAAAGGTTGTTCGTAATCCTGCGTGGAGTGTAGGCAGCTGAAATCATGGCGGAGCGATACTTGATAGTATGTGAAAGCTGTTTTGCGAGTTTCCCTACTTGTTCTACCAGTTCCGCTGTTGGCACCAAAATGATAGCACGGGGCCGTGCGACGTTCGAATGTTCCGGCGTGACCACCTTGGGGGCTTCAATTTCAAATAGATTTTCGTTTTCTTTTTCCCTTTCTTCCTGTTGCTTTTGCTCCTTCTCCATCATTTCCGTTTCTTTTTCTACCATCTCAGCCCGTTTGATCCAGTTTATAACTGGTAGGAGATATGCCAGAGTTTTGCCCGTCCCCGTTTCAGCTGCCAGCAGAAATTGGTCGAAATCGAACAGCTCCTCTTCTTCTGTTTCGGCCTTAGACTTTTTCCGCAGCCTGTTCTTCTCCGATTCATAGGCGGGCGGTTTAAGCAATGCTGGAATGGCTACACGTTGGATAGGAGTTGGGGATATTTCGGTAAGCGTGGGGAATGCATTTGCGTACACTGCATCTCGTACTTCGGGGAGAAGAGCGAACTGATCAAATTTGGTAATCGAGGCGATTTTCTCCTTAATTCTATTCCGACGCGAGTAGGGTACTGGTGATAGGGAGATCTGCATTTTCAGAGCTCTAAATAGAGAACCCTCCTTTTTATTGTCTACATCATCTTTTTCCTTACTATTCCTGTCTGACGAAGATCTCTTCAGCTGCGCTTCAGACCTGGCCAGTGGGCGATCGGGTAAGCGGGCTCGGGTTTGGTTCATGCCTCCAAAGGGGTTATTCTTAAATGTCAGAGGAACTTTCTTCTTGGGATCGGGTGATCGATCAGAGGTTCTTGCGACATTTGGTGACAGAGCCATGCGAGCTGGTTTGCGCCGGGCCTGCCTGGCGGACGAAGCAAAGCGGACGGCCTGCCATGGTGGAGACACAGCAAACTGCCGGCCCCAAACGACAGCTCTCATATCACAACGCGGACATACGGATGACGCGAATGACATGAAGTAAACGACCGTGGCAGCTGTTGCGAGGATATAATATGTGTACAAATATGACCCACAGTTGGTCGTCGGGCCGCATCAGATAGTTACTAACCTTGGAAGTTGGATGAAAATTTAAAGATTCAAACCCTGGAAGCTTGGAACACACGCTAGGCCAGATCGGTGCAGGTTACCTAGGAAACGGCGGCAACGGGAATATCAACATCGGGACGGCACAAACAAGGCAAACCGGGCCCGAATCCATGAGGCTCCTTCTCCTCTCCCCCCACACAGCATCGTTCCTCTTATAAGTTATCCTACATCGACGCCGCCCCTGGCCATCATCCTCCGTACCTCCGTGCCCTCTTTGTCCTGGCTCTGAGCTTGCTTGCGTGCTTGCTTGCCCTCTTCCGTTTCTCTTCACGTCACTCTTTGTTGTCTTTGTTTTTTCTACCTGTTGTTTCTGCTGTTTATACATCCCTTCCGCCTGTTGGCCGTTGTTGTAGTTAACCTCTCGGGAAACCAGTCAAAGAAACCATATTTGCTTTCCTCAAACAGGTCGTCAATACTCTCTCGACATCTTTAACACGCCGCCAAGAATACCCTTGTTGGGTGGGTGGCTATATCATTTGTCGCAGGTATGATTCTGCTGGAGTTGTCACCTCAACCAGGCAATGTTTTGTTTGTTTCGATCTAGTTCTACTGGGTATATTGATTCGAGACAGCCTGCTAATCAATTGATAGATACAGAAAGTAGTTGAAAAGACGCGTGTCAGGCCGCTTTCGTTCCCAAGATGGCAAGTGGGCAGCGGCCCCTTTCGGAGCTGAGTCCAGTGGCTCAACGTAGAAACTCCCCAAGTTGGAACCAGCGCACCAAGGTGTGTAGATAATTCCTGGTCTAACATAGCTCTTGGCTAACTGTTATGACTAGACCACAGTAGGTAATGGCGATTCATCTCCATTCGACTCCTTCAATTCGCCCCAGTCTCCAAGATTGTTTTGGAAGGGCAGGGATAGCGGGTCTCCAGCCAGGCCGGGTTCTGAAAACAGAAGCCCGTACGACCCTCTTGTGACCACCCCATCAAAAAGATCTTCGATTGAAAACTTAAAACGAGCATCTCGTGTGAAAAATAGCAGCATTTTCGCTCGAGAGAAGAAACAGGAATATGACCCTGCCCACATCCAGATTTTGGAACGACCCCTTGCCACCGGTAGACCACTGAGTTCTCAATTTAAGAACAATCTCAAAGAAACAGGCAGCGCGGATGCTCCACGACAGCTGCCATCTCAATCTGTTTCTCCAACTAAACAAAATCCGTATCCCGGAAAAATCGACTCCACAAATACCACCCCAGTTGCCCCGAAGCCGGAAAGCTCCTTTTCCCCGAAATACTCTCATACTTCTCCAAGCAGGCCTCAATCGTCTCCCACGAAGTCATCTTTGACGAAAGAAAGTAGATTCGGAAATAGTCGTCCGTCTTTTGATCCCGAGAGAGAGATCTGGTCAGATAAAGAAGATGCGGGTCCGGATACAACACCAAGGCGTCCCTATATGCATCGCCAAACTAAAAGCGTAACATTCGATGCAGCACCCCCTCAGATCAATGAGTATGAGATGACCACCCCGGTTCCATCGTCAATTGCCTCGAGCTCACGGGAAGGGAGCTACGATTCCGCTGATATGGACGAGGAGGAGAGTTTTGATCGCGGTTCTTACATGGGGGCTGAAGACAGCTTTGACGCGTCATTGGAAGATACAGAGAAGACTCCAGTAGTTCTACCAGAAGACTGGCGTTTTATGAGCCCCGATAGAGCTAGCGAGGAGTTCCAGGGGGAGGATGACCCTTTCAGCGAAGATTTCGGTAGTCCCGGCCCCGGTCTGGGACCATCCTCTGCGCAAGAATCACAGCCCTTCGAATCCGAAGTGGAGACTTTTGACTCTAACAACGACCATCGCCCTCTCCCGCCGTTGCCCGCTTCGAGCTCTCAGTCCCAAGTAACGCCCGACCGGGCGAGTAGGCTCTCTTTGACAATGGAACTTGCCAGTAGTGGGTCCCGCAAGTTGCCCTCCCCACTGAGTCCGGCATCTTGCTCGAAGGCCGAAATAAATGAAATGGGCCATGGGTCAATGTCACTAGAAGACAGGCTTCGTCTGATGATTGTCCAGGACCAGGAACGATCTCCGGAAGTCGAAAAGCAGCGTGAGCGTAGAATGAGACGTGCTGTCATAAAGGATAAGTACTTTGACCATGAGACTGAAAGTACCCCATCGTTCAGCGACACTTCAAGCCCTAGGCAGGACAGCTCACCGTTCAATCCGCACGTCTCTCCGCCACATATTTCGAGAGAATCCATACTACGGAACATCAGAAAGCAGAACGACGACGAGAATGAGGACTTTTCCTCCCCACTTCGTAGCTCCAGTCCACGATTTCACACTCCTTTAGATCCTGACATCCCCATACCTTCTCTGGAGACAGATGAGGAAGAAGTTATGATCAAGGAAGAGTCAGCTGAGGATGACGATATTTATGACATCTCTGAGTATTATTCTCAGACTGCACACGACGGCCATGAAGTTCAACATCATGATGCTGATGAGGATGATGATGATGATGGTGGTGGTATTGGAACACAAAGTAACAATGAAATCGGACACACAGAATTGGTCAACGATTCCGACCAGCAAACTTTCAATACCTCTGGCGATTCGACAGATGATCAGAGCACGCCAGTACCGGAGAATGCGTCACAGCAATATCACCTGCCTGATCTGAGCCCAGGTCGCTCTGAGTGTTCGGGTATTACTGGCGATTATAACTCCGAACTCGACTTGAGTTCGTACGTTGACCGCTCTTCAACGCTTGATGAAGCCTTTAAGCTTGCCCCCGCCCTAGATATGAAGTCAATTCGGGATTCTCTTCACCGCCCGGAAACCCCAGATGAGCATGGCAGCCAGGCGTCAAAAAGCGTGTCTGGAAGCGATCATAACGGGCCTGCGACACCCGAATCTGTCATTCGCCATTCCGTTGATGACGACATATCCCCTACTGACGAGCTCCTCGCTATTCCAGGTCCTCTTGCGACGATAAAATCGTCCAATGGAAGCTTGAAAACGAAACCGTCCCTGAGTCCTGCAGACGTTCATGAGATGGCGGCAACCCGCCGTAAGGTAAGTGGACAGGAACCGCCTGTACCGTCAATATCAGAAGAATCGTCGACCGGATCCCGGCCCAGCTATGGAGAGCATGGTGATCAATCCACCTCGTTCCTATCCGACCTTCCACAATTTAATGCGACATTGCCAATCAATAATGACAAGCGGCAAAGCTCTCTTGTGAAGCTCGATATTCCCGTGAGCGCAGACGACGAAGGTTTAGGATTTGGACTTGATCTAGAATTTGACCGTGTTATTGAGGCCCAGAAGGTTGCTTTTGACCGTTTCCTTTCCCAACAGACCCATTACACCACCCCCTTTATGGATACAACCAATGTCAACATGCAACAATCATATTTGCCTAATTTGATGCCATTTGAAAGGAAGGAAATTCCCTTAGTTGGTGACAGGATTGCTAATAATGTTACTACCCGACAGAGAGGTTACCTCATGAGGCACAATACCAAAGTCATCGTCGCAACTAGCCGCCAGGATGAGACGACAGAGCCAAACTCTCCTGTGGATGGCGACCCTAGAGGAACCAAATCTGCCGGAAACTCCCCGCGAAAACCCAGTCAACAGACATGGACAACTGAGCCGTGGAACGGAAAAACGAGGCGCCAAAGCATCAAGCTAGCAGGTGGCATGCCGAAGAAAAAGCCCATTCCCGGATCTGTTCCCCCATTGCCAGGACAGGAAAGCAATGCAAAGCAAGAAGTTGGTGGCGTGGATGAGTCGGAAACTAATACCGGAGAGGAGACTGAGGAAGGCGACGAAAGGGGACGACTCTTTGTCAAGGTCGTTGGAGTGAAGGATTTGGATTTGCCCCTGGCACGAGGTACGCATTGTAATCGCCTTGTATCGAAATGATTGGCTAATTTTAGATGCAGGCGAACGGTTCAGCTTTGCCCTAACTCTTGACAATGGCCTCCACTGCGTGACAACATCATGGCTAGAGCTTGGAAAATCCGCTCCCATCGGCCAAGAATTTGAACTGGTTGTTCTGAACGAGCTTGAGTTTCAATTGACCCTTCAAATGAAAATGGAAGAGTCTAAATTTAAACCCAACCAATCTGTCGTCTCGTCGCCTGGAAAAGCTGTAAAAACGCACAAGAGTTCGACCTTCAGTCGCGTGTTTGCATCCCCAAAGAAGAGAAAGGAGCTGGAGTTGAAGCAGCAATTGGAAGCACAGCAGCTCAAACAGCAGAAAGCTGACGAAAAGGCTTTGGCTGAGAAAAAGAACCCATGGGACGCGCTTCGGAATTTAGTTGCCAGTGATGGCAGCTTTGCTCGTGCTTACGTTTCTCTAAGTGATTACGAGAAAGGGGCTTTTGGAAGACCCATGACTGTCGATGTAACTTGTTTCAATGAGTGGGCAACTGACCCAGTTAATAATTCAAAGAACAAAAGATCCATGGCCTACTCTGCAGGGTCCGGGATGCAACAACGACCCCCTTATCAGATTGGCAACCTGGAACTCCAGCTTCTCTATGTCCCTAAGCCGAAAGGGGCCACGGATGAGGATATGCCAAAGAGTATGAACGCCTGCATTAGGGAGATGAGAGAAGCCGATAATGCAGCTGCAAGATCATGGGAGGGATTTTTGTCTCAACAGGGTGGAGACTGCCCGGTATGTTTTATTATTTCCTGTGTTCCTTTCGGGGAGATTCGGCTAATATTTGCTTGTTCCTAGTACTGGCGTCGACGTTACTTTAAACTTCAGGGGTCGAAGCTTACCGCTTACCACGAAACTACTCGTCAACCTCGGGCTACCATCAACTTGGCAAAAGCATCCAAACTGATCGATGATAAGTCTACATTAACCCAGAAAGAAACGTCCGGGAAAGGCGGTCGCCGACGTAAATCAGCCTTTGCGGAGGAAGAGGAGGGCTACATGTTTGTGGAGGAAGGTTTCCGCATCCGATTTGGTAACGGCGAAATAATTGATTTCTATGCCGATAGTGCCCTGGCAAAGGAAGGCTGGATGAAAGTCCTTGCCGAGACTGTTGGAAAGGGACCGGCAGCTGGTGCTAGCGGACAGCCCAAAGCGTGGACAGAGCTTGTTCTTAAGCGGGAACGTAGCATTGCTGCGAAGATTGAGGCGGCTGGCCGTGGTATGGGACACACTCCTCCGAGTCCAACGAAGGATCAATTTGGTCCTCCATTAGCCAAGCCGCCCGCGCCTGCGCCAAAACCCAAACACCAGCATAACCTTTCGCAACCTGAGGCTGGAAAACATGGTTCTCGCCATCAGAAGACACGATCTTTGATCTTCTAAGGCCTAAACTTTCAATATCGTATTTCTGCTCGATTTCCTCCAATCTTCGCTTCTCTCGTTTTCTCATGCTGGCCCTGAGTTTATATGCCCTTTTTACTAGTGATTTTTAGTGTTTGTGTCCCTACTCAGTAATTGACTGCTCGTTTTCGTCTCTTATGTTGGCTTTTTTCTTTTTGATATATCTTGATTCCCTTACGAGGGCACCGTCCTGTTTCCCCCTACTTTTATCAACTGAAATATTTCGGATCCTCCTTTTCTCTCCTTGAGATTTGTCCTTTTAGCTTTCTTTTGCGACTTCCTATTGTTTTCCTTCCCACCTTTTTTAGCCACCCCTCAACACCTTTGGCTTGTTCATACTGTTTTGTTCCAGCGACGAAGAAAAGATTGAAGTTAACAACGGGAAATGTCAGCGAGATTGAATGAGTATTACGATATCGCTTCTTGTTCTGTTTGAAACTGAACGGCTTTTGTCCTCTTCCATGCCACATTTTATTAGCTATAGGCTAATTGTTTTCCTTTGACTGACTGCCTTCTTTTATCTATTCTTTTACGTATTGTACCTTTCTTGAATTTTTTGTTTTGCGCCATATTCGACAAGTCCTATTATTGTGGATGTGCGCCGTGTCCGCTGTAGTTGACCCTTTAATAATTCCGATGGAAACATATTTTGTGCTGAAATTTTGCGTTTCTATATGTACTGTATATGCTAAGTGAGTGCAAGAATTATTGGCTTCTTACTTATATTCTTTTGCCTATATACGTTGGGATGGGATCGAGTTTGCGTAGTCGATATGCTGGCGAAGGGCTTTGGTGGATGTAGTGACCTGAAACCGGAAACGATCAGGCGGTACCAATTGTGTATGAGGGAACAGTAGATGCTTTTTTTCCCCCTTTTTTCCTTTTTTTTCTTTCTTAAGGTAATCGTTATTGTAAGGTTTTTCTCACCGCGCTGTTCACTACACAATATAACGATGCATACATGCATATGCGGACTAACTTCCACCATCGTCCCGAATAGGGCGCGTTTCCCCACACGACCGCACGGGTTTACAATCATCCCCCCTCCTCTCCACCGTTGACGACCTCATCCTCGGATTCAGATTCAACCTCTTTCAACGCCGCCTTCCCGCTCATGGGTGCTTTGCTAGTACCTCCACGGGATTTGGACGCGGGTATTCCTCCCGACGTCACGTAGTGAAAAGCGCTATCTTGCAAGGTGTCAATGTGGTTGAAGAAATTTCCGAAGCTGTGTAGTGTATATTGTCAGCGGTTACGCTTCGTGTAGAGTAAAAGATAAGAGACAGAAGCTTACGAATTTGACGCCTCCTCTTCGCGGAAGATCCGTTCATAAATCTCCCGCTGTTTGAACTCTTCAATTTCCTTCTCGTACTTAGAGAAGTCTATCGGATTCTTCCCATATTCAACTACAGTTCGTTTATTATATGAATCAAAAATGGGACGTTCGAGCAGCAGGCCTAGCCCCGGTGCTTTGGGGATCGCAATCTTATGATCTTCGTACGTCTCTAGGATCCGCTGAATGTCACAGCCGCAGCGTACGACCAAGGCAACCATTGCGACCATTTTCCGAATCTGGTGCATCATGAAACTCTGGCCGTGGACCTTGAGACTAAGCCATTCCGTGCCGTTGATGATCAATGGATCTCGCGAGATTCTAAAGGATTTGATGAGTCGTCTAGCGGACGCGTCGCGGAAAGATTTTTGGATGGTGTAGTTATGGAAATTCCTTGTGCCGACGTACAGCCCAAGGGAATCGTTGATGCGGTCCATGCGCTCTTTTGGTATACGATATGCCCTTTTTGCATCTAGGTAGGCTGTTCGAATCATGCGGATAGCATCGTTGGTTGTCACTGCCTGGGTGTCTTCAGCGCTAGCGTCCTTGTTTACATTCGTTTGGTTTGATGTGTCGTTGCTGGTGGGCGCATTATCTCCTTCATTAGAGGGATTTTGTTGATTTTGTTCACTTTGGGAATCAGAGCTGTCCAATGGGCCAGCATCAGATTTAACAATCTGCGCCTGTTTCACACGGTTCCATGTTGCTTCGGGAAGTCGCTCTAGTATAGGTTGGATATATTTCTCGTCAACTTCTTTCCAATAAGTAGCAACCTCCGCTTGCCTTTGCTTATAACCCTCGAGGTCATTCTCTTGTTCGGCGATTTCAACAAGTTTTTGACCCAAGGACGTGCTAGGATGGGGTGGTAGGAAGCAGTGCGTTGGTATTAAATATTCATAAATACGTGAATCGCATAAGTGATAGCTGCTGAAACTTTTATTCGTTATCTCTATGCCCCATACCCTAATTTGAGGACTGAGTTGTTCGTTTATTTTTTGCACGATATCGGAATCCTCGACAATGAGCTTTAGCGAGACAACATTGCCAGCAGCATGGACGCCTTTATCTGTTCGAGCACATCGAACAAGGGAAGACTTTTTGGGGTCTGTGGCATTTGCTTTGGAGATTGCGCCTGCCGCGACGAAAGCGGTGAATAAATCTCCTTCAATTGTTTTTTCAGTGGGGCTCCTATAGACTATACGTAAGAACAAATATGAAGATAAAATTGGCAACGTTCAAACTGACAATTGCATCCCTTTATACCCACTACCCGAATATCCCAGCATTACAGCGACTTTCTTTTTTGGGCGTCGTTGGTCTGCTTCAATATCTTCTTTGGAGAACTCTGTAGCATAGATAGGTAGCGCTCCCTCTCCGCGGTCTAATTTACGGCGCTTCGATTCCTGGGAGGCTTCGGTCCGTGCTCTTTTATCTGTGGGTTGACGGCTTTTGATTAGTTAGTTGCGGGAAGCTTCATAGTATAGAATGAATCATTTCAAACAAAAGCTAGCAAAAGCACCTCCAAGCTTTCCTTCCCAGATCTTTTCTCTTATTCTTTCGACCTCCTCGACTTCCTCTAGTGTTATCTGATTCCATGCTTCGCTTTGCACCGCCCTCGGGGCGTGGTTGTGGAAGTTCCTGTTGGTGTGAATGGTCTGGGTTGGGAACCGCCTGCTGATCCGGCGCAGGGTTGCTTGAAGGAGGTTGGTTTGGAGGTTGCTGGTGGGTATCCATTTTGGATATAGAAAAGGAAGGCTGATCATAGAGCAGTTTAATTCCTATCAATTCCACAAGGGAGGAGTTCTTGTCGCAAGTCGGTGGTGCAGTTCTTGCTGAGCATAAAATTTAAATCGTGATTTAACTAGTTAGTTAACTAGTTAGTTAACGTAATCCACAAGCGAGCGAAACACTTTCTATCCTACCGTATTACAAGAATGCCTTCAGAGACTCAACTATAAGAAAAAAAATAACAAATTACATTAAGAATTATTTCCTGTACGCCTAGAACACGTACGAGCAGTATGTCCAATAATCCCACATACGCTACACCGTGGTGCCGCACGTTTTCGTGGTTGAGAGTCAGCAGCCTCAACTACCCCTTGTTCATATTCATTAACCCTCTGTACACGATCCAAGCCTTCTTCAACCCCCAAAGCACCCTCTTGAGCTATCCATGTACGACCCTTTTCCCGCTTCCTCTTTTGTTTTGCATTTGCAGCTCTTAACTCCTTGTTTTCAGCTGCTAGAATAGCAGCATTGTGCATTGCCAATTGACATCCCTTGACCAGCTGGCTTAGGGCACGATTGGTTGGACTGGACGGGCTCTGCGTACGGTGCTTGATATAGTTCATAACTTTCTCAGTCTGCTGCTCTAGTTGGCGTACATTGTGTGGCGTGG
>JAFEJD010004585.1:0-14067 GCA_018296065.1 Blastomyces percursus
TTCGTTGGGTGGATGAGTTCGTTTGGTGGTCAGTCACGTGACGCAATAAAAAAAAAATAGAATAAATAGCTCCAAAAATATTGATGAACTCCGCAAAGAACTTAGAAACAGGTTAATCAAAGTACCAGGACATCGAAGTAAACAGCTAGGTTAGTGTTTGAATATAATGGCAATAAAGGAAATTTGCAGCAACCAGAACCAATATCGCGTTAGAATCTCCAAGTAATGTAACATGGAAAAAGGCAAGGTAGAGAATCCCCATTTAACCAAGTAAATAACATAGCGGAGTTTGTTAATAAGTGGGGCCAGGAGATGAGATGGGAGGAAGTTTTTGGCCGGGCCCAGTATGCCAAATGGGGACGATCAACAGGACGAGATGGTATCAGCAGAAATTATGAATCCTGACGCCTTGGAGTGGATTGAATTAATCCCTGTGCCAGGGCAGGTTGGGGGGAGGGGGGAGGAACCAGTGTAAGGGAAATATCCACGGAAACCCCAGTGCATCGCGGCCTGAGGACCATGAATAACGCAAGAGCTACGGAAATAAAACACAGTGGACCATGGGGAAAAAAGATATGGAAAAAGGAAAAGTAAATCATAAATATTAAGTGCGGTAGGAGGAGGAATGATAAGAACGCAAAAAATACCATCATTGTCGCGTCGAACAGCATGTAATTGGCAGTGCCCACTCGCATCCATCCACCACGGGCAGTCAAGCCCACGCAATTGCCTGCCATTTGCGAAAGAGAAATATAGAAAACAGGGTGGCTCAGAAAATGTAAAAACAGCCGATCTACTCCCGCAAAACACCTATGAAAACAATAGATAGTGCAAAAATATGAGAACCTAAGGGAACAGCCGCAGGTTGCCAAAAAATTGCAGGAAATAATTAGCAACAGCACCCGGTGATCACACACGTAGAACCGTCACGAATACATAAAAGCCAAGGGGAGAGAAAAACACATCCGCAAAATATAACCAGACAAGGGATCCATAGTGCAATTCCAAGGTTTATAAATAGCAAGGGCGCCACGCCATAAAACAACGAAAAATTAGCAATCCCTACCAATGGTTATCCAAGATAAATCGAAAACGGAAAGGAGAAGAGAGCAAGGAGAAGAAACAAACGCCCAAGAAAAGCATACTCCAAAGGCAAGACCAACGCCAAGTCCGTCTCGAGAGGGGTGTAAGGAACGAGAAAAATTAAAAGCAAGTGAAAACGAAGAAGGGAATCTTTTGGGGAGGCTGAAATTCTTCGCTTCCTGTGGTTATTAAGTGTCCCCAGTTTAACTTCAGCTTGTGCCTTTCTGCCTCTTGCCGCCCACCCTTGGACTAGCTTTTGGGGCTTTTGATGCGCCCGCACCCGCGCCGTTTACTTCCGTTATTTGAGCATTATCATCTTCGGTTTTGATAGCGCTTCGGCGGCGTTTGTTGCTCACATTGGGGCTGGTATTAGCGCTCGTTCCTTGGCTGCCACTCGTGTTTGTTCCTTGCTGACTTTGCTGAGCAACCATCGCAACAGGGCCCGCCATGTTGTTCTGTGCCGGACTAGGTGTATGGCTCGGTCCCCCGAGGTGAGGAGAACCCTGTGCCCCTGGTAATCCAAGATG
Source organism: Blastomyces percursus (assembly GCA_018296065.1). Lineage (NCBI taxonomy): Eukaryota > Fungi > Ascomycota > Eurotiomycetes > Onygenales > Ajellomycetaceae > Blastomyces > Blastomyces percursus. The sequence continues at coordinate 1,611 of JAFEJD010004585.1, forward strand.
AGCTACTGCAGGCGAGAACTGTGTCGGCCCGTTAAGACTCGGTGTGCGTTGCCCAGGTGGCTGCTGAGCTCCCAGGTGACCTGGACCAAATCCAAGACTCTGAGGGGCGTTGAATGAAGCAACTAATTGCCGGAGAGCATCGTGTGGTGATAGATGAGGGTGTTGTATAGAATACTGAAATAATGTTTGCATTTGAGATATTGTCTCTGCCACCTATAAATGCAATGAATGGGTTGTTAGATCGGCAACTTTATAAAGAAGAAATATTGTCATACCTCTAAAAATTTCATAACAGCAGGTGGGACGCCATGTTCGGTAACAATAGAATCAGGTGTGGTAAACGAGGGTACGGCGGGTTGCTTTTGCTGTACTCTCTTAGCAAACCCTTTTCCAACCTTTGGGCTCTGTTTCTGGTCCGGTGAGACTGGTTGAAGTCGAGTACGCGGAATGTACTCCGTGTGATTCTTAGTGATAAGTTCTAGTAGGTCCAGTTTACCATGTATGTCGTATTGAGCTCGCAAGGTGCCGTTGGCAACAAGCTGGAATACAAGTCAGTAAGAAGCTTATATACAGCTCAAATGGCGAGGACTTACTTGACAATCATTAGACATGTAACTAATGAAACTCGTCTTGGGGCTCTCCACAATTTGACTACCGTTAGGAAGATCTTTTTCTTGCACACTTTCAACAATCATTTGTATGTGCTTTATACCGCTGGAAAAATGGGTGTGGTAATATCGGGCAAGAGCAGGAGTAGAGATCTCGAACTGTTTGGTTCCTTGCTCCGGACTCCAAACGCCCTGTCGTAGGACCCCACTCGGTGAAAAAAATTGATCTACAAAACGAGCCCAATATTCTATTCCCGGTTGGGGTTTTTGGCTCTAAAAGATTAAGACCTCCAGTCAGTCATGAAAAGAAAAGGGTTAACAATCCGAGTTGAAGGGTTCACTCACGGAATATGCGCTCAGGTGTTCAGCAAACGTGACTAATCGAAGAACGCCGGACCTTTTCATAGGGTTGGCCATTCGTTGAGGCATCATCATTGCGGATCCGGCACCCTGCTGCTGAGCTCTGAGTTGCGCTTCATGGGGAGTCATTTGATGTGGCTGCGGATGTTGTTGTGGGGGCTGGGTTTGAGAATTTGGCCCTTGCGGCTGCGGCTGAGATTGTGGCTGGGGTTGTCCCTGTTGCGGAGGTGCTTGGGATGATGGAGGCTGCGGTTGGTTCGATTGCTGGGGCTGTTGTGATGGAGTATTGCCTTGACTTGGAGGCCCTGGTTGCGGATGTGTAGTGCCGCTCTGGCCATCATGCATAGTTTGAGGTTGGGGTCCACCTCGTTGGGCGTTTTGCTGGTTGTGTTGATTCTGCTGTGCCGCTAATTGCAAAGCAAGGAATTGTTGTTGCTGTTGCATACTGTGTGGTTGTCCGTGATGCCCTTGAGCCTGTAAATGTTGTTGCAGAGGATGAAGTGGAAAGTTAACTGGTCGCATATTGGGATTAGACTGAACAGCAAGTTGTGCCGCGTTCAATCCTTGGGTTCCATTGGGTAACGAAGCGGGGATCACTCCATGCTGTGGCTGTTGTTGTGGCTGTTGTTGTGGTTGATTATGTTGTGGCGGCTGCTGTTGAGGCTGGTTGTGCTGCTGCTGTTGATGTTGCGGCTGCTGCTGCTGCTGTTGTTGTTGTTGCTGCTGCTGCTGTTGCTGTTGCTGCTGCTGTTGTTGATGGTGCTGCTGCATCATCATTTGTCGTTGTCTCAACATTTGTTGTTGATGTTGTTGTACCAATTGAGGGTTGGCAGGATCTAGAAGCGCATACGTGAATTAGCCATAAAACATCATGAGACGGAAATCAAATAGCGCACTGGTCATATGAGAAAATAAGGAAGACTTCTAGAGCGAAGGTGTATTTCGTAAATGCTTGGGGGAATATTGTGGATACGGGGATACAGGCCGCGGATAAAAGGGGCATTGAAGGCCCAAATTGAAGAAAAATGCAGCGAAAAAAAAAAAAAAAAAAAGCTTACAGGTTTGTCCCATTTGCTGAGGTGGAAACATTTGATGCCCATGGGCAGGACCGAGGTGGGATAACGCATGAGCGCTGGGGCCGGGTCCACCAGGGCCGGTGGTGCCTGGAGGTATCCCGCCCACCACAGGACCCCCCTGGGTTACTTGTTGGGCCCCTGGAGCAGAAACACCAGGATGAATCTGTTGCACTATACTCCCTCCTGGACCTTGTCCGGCGGGATGCGCCGCGTTTGGATGTTGGCCCGCGGCCATGGGATGACCGGGAGGCATCACCGGATGGTGAGCCATGCCGACTTGATGGGCAGGAAAAGGCTGCGCCATCATCATCGCCGGCCGAAGAAGTCGCCGATTTCGGGACCCCGAAAAATATCAACTCTATAATTCTGCTGGATTAAGCTTGATTTGAAGTTGATGTTGGAGAAATTGACCACACTGAACGCTGTGCAGTTGGTATGAGGTTTCGACTTAGGACGCGACTAGCACGCCACGGTTTGTCGGTCGATCGTCGAGAATTCGCGCAATTTCGATCATGAGAAGGGATACTCTCGCAGCCCCCGCCTTCAGGGCAAGAATCGTATCTAAGATATCAGTCAGCAGCGGGATAACGATGAGTGCGTGCAGGGGAGCAAAATAGGACTGCTACAATGTAGGTTGGGTTGGAGGGGTGGGGGCCGGGCAGAGGAGATCAAGCCTACCTTGCACAGTCCGGTCACCAGCGTGAGGTGATCATCCAGCGGCGCACAGGATCAAAGCTCGCCGTGTCCACCGAAAGCGTTTTAAAAGTGCTGAGAGAGCGATGTGCCAGGCGTCGGGATGGGCGCATGTTGAGACATTAAGTTCCCCCAAGTGAAAATGGGCGTTGTGACAGTCTCCGCTAGCCCCGATGGAGGTTAACTGCGTCACGTGTATAGCAGGCTGCGGCTCTTTGTTCTGAGTCAGCAGCTTGTCGCTTAAATTAGCGGATCTGCGGATTTTCCGTTCCGATATAAAACCTCGTCTTAGCACCGCACACCACGATTTATTTTTTTTTTCCCTTCTACCGCATTTCATCTTCTTCACTACTCTCCAACAATGTTGATACTCTCACCGGGGACAACACCGTGCTGTTATGGAAGTCACGATGGTGTCTCATAGCACATTAATGATACTCTACCTAATATATTCAACACGGGACGGGACTCGTGCACTGGCTTGTAGACAATGATGGATGGTCAGTATAACTCACACTTCTCACTTTCCCTTCTCCGAGCGTCTCTAGGATGACAACAATTCTCAATACTTCTTTCATACCCTGAGTCGATCTTGAAGAAACATTCGGACCTTCCCTCTCCGGTTGGTCTGCTACTTGCCAGTACTTTTTGTCTGATTACATCATCTACTGTCCACACTATCATGACTGCCCTTCTTCAGAATAGCTATTGGGCTTGATGCTGATGAAAAGGCTGCTTATAGGATTCGCATTGAATCTTCAGATGCTTTCAACTATATGGTTTATTTTTTCCTCCCCCAGTACAAGCCTTAAAAAAGAGTCTTGATGTAAGTTGAAAAGTTTTCCACTCATTTTCCATCTTCCTTGCCCCCTACCTCTCATGATGAAATTTTTTCCCTACATTCGCAGTTTCCACGCTAGCCGTCGCATGAACCTATTAAGTCGACGTGTCGTTGAGCGGAAATTAATTGCCTAACCTTGGATGTCTGATTTGTTGTACCAAGTCAATCGCTTTTGCTTTTCCCAGTTATTTCTCTATCAAATTGGCTGACGTACCGCAATTCGTCTTAGGCATATATTACATTTCGCATTGGTTAAATGTCAGCCTTGATATTTATCACAAGCACTCTTGAACACTCGAAGGGGTTTGTCACTACGTATTCAGGATCAAAATACAATTATTGGCAGTTCCGCGATTGAAATATATTTTACCTTGTAAACCATAAATAGCTTAGTTGGTACACCAATGATATCCTTTTAGCTCATAATTTTCATCGAATAGTTCATTTCTCAAATACCTCCTATACGTTTTGGGGTCTCAAGTCGTGAAATTTTTAAATCACATCAAATCAAATAGTGTTGTCAAGAAATTCGAGAAAATCGCTTCAGGTAATAATTCCCTTACTGTAATTTCGTGTTCATGTTTGTATGTTCGTTAGGCTATGGGCAAATGTTTGGATCGCTATTTCCTGGATATCTATTTTCGCAAAAATTCCCCGAATGTATATGTATACATATATGTATTTCGAGCCTACGGAAAAGGCGGCCTGGAAAAAGATAGAAGATGAATGTAGTGGTGTGTCATGGTAGATATGTACAATTAGATCTCATTATGAAAATTCACATTGAACCTCAAATATTCAAGAAGGCATATACCTAAGGCTAAAAGTAACAAAGAAGAAAAAAAGAGGAAACGAAACCAATCTGTCTCAAAAACGTATGCAAATCCATCAAATCTTCAATCTGTGAAATCTGTACGCTCACAAGCGCTCGAGTACATTCCCGCCCCGTCTATATGTTCCTTAAAATCTAATCAATACCTCCCGGCAGACGACGAGGCGAATAGCTCTGCTATAGGAGCGGCAGAATTATCGGGCAGCTCCGCCACGTGGGCCCAGCTAGAGTGACTGCCCGCATCTTTTTCCACAACGGAAAATGGGGGTGGTGGCGGGTAGCCGCCTGGTGATGTTGGTTTGGAATCGAGCTCGCTGGGACTGGGGTGGTATTCGTGTTTTTGCGTCGGTGAGAATTGCGCCGGTTTTTCTGGAGGTGGTGGGGGTAGGGTATTATCAAAACTGTTGACTGGCGGTGCGGTATCTGTCTTTTTTCGACGTCGACGGTAGGCTAGGAATCCAAAGGAGGCTAGGATGCCGACGCCTGCGCACACCCCAATCGCTGTTCCGGCAATTGCTCCGCCGGACATTGATGGGTCTCCCTCTGACGGCCCCGGCGATGCTGCTTCTGGGTCCCCTTGATCTGTTGGTGACGGGCCGGTGGTCCCATCAGTCCCCTGCGTGGTGGTACTACCCTGGGTTGAGAGCGTTGTCGGTTCGGCAGTTGTCGCAGTTTCTCCAGTTTTTCTTGAGGTAGAAGTCTCATTGCCAGTTGGTATAGGTTCTTTTGAGGACTTGGTATCCGTTGCTGTGGGGTCATTTTTCTTTGATGTTGTCGTCGACGTCGACGCCGACGGCAGCCGCTTCGACGCCCTGTTGTTACCATTGCCGTCGATCGTGTTGATGAGATACGACCTCACCCACGGCTGGCCTAAGTTCCTGGGACCCCAGACCAGGCACGACCAGCCGTTTTCGTCCTGGCACTCATCGTCGGCGAACATATGAACGCAAAATTCAGTGCCTTGGGGATCAAATTTGTACTGCTTCCCTTTTGACATATTGATTTCCGAGCATCCTTTTGTAGTTCTGCCGGTATGAAAATGCTCTGCATTGTCTACATCGTGCCAAACCAAGGTCCACGCACGAGACACGCCGACCAGGAGGAAGATATTGAAAGCGAAAAGTAGTAGATATTTCATTGGGAAAGAGAGGCAGCTGCAAGGAGGAAGCGCTGTGCAAATGCGGCTTGGGGATGTTGATCAAAAGGACATGGGACGGCAATACGTTTCTTCCAGCACGCCAACTTCAATAAAATCGCCTAAATACTGACGGTAGAACAAGAATGACCTTTCTCCGTTAATTTGGACAATTTGAAGCGGTAATTCTAGGGTGTCGTTGGGAGGTCATATCGAATCACGAACGGCAACTCGGTGGTAAATATTTTCATCAGGAAGTTGGCGATTGAGCCAAGTCAAAATGGGGGAATTCCACTTTATCAGGCGTCCCCCAAAAACAACTTAAAACGGGGAGCCCGTGTTTTTCGTATTCAAGCCGCACTAGTTTGCGACGAAGCCTCCCAGACCTTGTCCTTGGCGGGTGATAGCGAAATATACGATCCAATGCGATTTCCCTCCGTATTCAAGCAACGGTTGGAAGGATTCCACGTACGTGCAGAAAATCATGAACCAAAAAATCAACGCCATCCCGACTGCACTAATGAAGGGGAAGATGAGGCTGATTTATCACTAGGGTTAATTAAGCTAGCGGAAGGCAAGCTTTGGATGCCATCTCCGGCGTCATTTTCTCTCTTCTTCTGGGAGACACAGCAACAAAGGTGTCCTCACTTGATTCATTTAGGAAAAGGCAATCTCAAGAAGCCCGAGACATGGATGCGATGAAGTCAAGTCAATCGGGTGGTGCATTCAATTCCCAGGTTGAATGTGGATTATGCTCCAAAGCCTGCACAACCGCCGGACTAACATTCTTCCGCCACACCTTAGTCAGCCGCAGTATCAAAAAAGATCCTGTTTATCACCGCCAGGCGAAAATCCTCGATATCTGTTGAAAACACCCAAACTACCCCAGCATTGCCATCCATTATTTGTCTCGTGCTGTTTCCAACACGAGCTCGCATGTTTCTAGACGTTCCGTTTTCCTTTCACTGCCGCTAGACCCGGTGGCAGCGGCTCAGAATTCAGCCCTACATGCATTCCTCTATTCAATGCCGGCTGCTGTCAGTCCGTCAGGCATATCTGAGGGCTCCATGCCGGATTATTGGTCGTCGAAGACTTCCCTATGTTGCTCGCGCTTTTCATGCCTCCTCACCCTCTCGCTTTAACCCTAACGAACCCCCTCCACCTTCCGTCGACCCTTCCCTCAGCAACAATACTTCCAGCACGAACCAAGACTCCCAAGGCCAGACCTCACCAAAAGAGAATGCGGAGACGGTAAAGCCTGAAGTGCCACCAACGCCATCTAGGAAATCACAAGGCCCCTATGGCTCCGCTGTTCGCCGCGCCACAAGGAATAGGAGACCTCGAGAACAAACACGTAACATCGCTATCGTTCCGGATTGGTTCCGTGTGCGGAACGTAGTAGCCCAAGATACCACCGTTCAGGTTGCGGTAGCAACAAACCACGATGTGGAACTGGAGCCATTGTCCCGTGATCTAGAAGAAGTGGTGAACAAACTTGCTCAAGGCGGCGAGGGCGGTGAGAATGGTGGCTCCGGAGATCCATCCACCCCCGGCGCTCGTTATCGCCTACCTTTAGCCGTTTGGGACGAACTATGTGCATCTGCTAGGGCAGGACTTAATTTACCAGCGCCTCGATACATTGATGAGCCATCGGCGACCAAATCGCATTTAGTCCTGCAGTATCCCGGAGAAGGGGGAATTTTCTTTCTCGACGCTGTTGTTAAGAAACTGGCGGCAAATCTCAAGACCAATCTAATAACGCTAAACGCGCAAGATATTGCTGAACTCTACGCAGAACAGGATCAAGCGGAGGCCGGAGTCCCTAGCTCTATTGCGACGATGGGCTATGAAGTTTACCAGTCAAGGAGAGCTTCAAACCCTAAGGAACTTGAGGAAGAAATGGAAGAGGGAGATGAGGATGATAACCATTCAGCCGAAGAGGAAGATCCAGACATAATACCCAGCCGAAGACAAGACCGTGAGACCTCATTTACCCGAACGATTCCTTTCACAAGTATCCGTGGCTCGGACTTCCTGCAAAACCTCCTGGGGGCTCGAGGTTCCGTAGGTATGGCCAAGGTGATTATTCCACGCTCTCAGCGCGAAGATTTAGAGTCCAGAGAAGAGCTCAGATGTCTACGCATTGCCAACGAACTCCTTTCCATCCCCTGCAAGCATCACCCTAAACCACCACCCACGCCGGAAGGTCAGAAGGCGTCCGAGTCAGTCCGCGAGTCAGTTCCCGAACCAATTCCTGAACAAGCCCAGACTACTACATCCCGACCGGATCTTATCGTTCAAGTTCAAGACTACAAGGATATACAAAACACCCGCAGCGGATCCATATTCCTTCCACTCCTTCATAGAGCGGTTCAGTCGAAGAGACGGGAAGGACAGAAGGTTATAATCATCGGCACCGTTTCCGGGAAGCAGCCGGAATATCCTCTTGGGAAATCGTATCCCAAACTTGTGCAGAGAGACTTCAACGACGAGTCTGCCAGAACAATTGTTGTTACCCCTGCAATGAGCCCACAGGTGGTCGAGACGGTATTTTCAGAAGACATGAAGCGAAGAACCCTTGAGATCAACGTGCGCCACCTGCAGAATATGCTGAGGGTTAGATTAAACGATCCGCAACTAGTAGATACAAGCCTCCTCCGCGGCCTAACCTGGCCTCTGGACACTGCCGCCGTCGCGAGCTCCGGTCTTGATGACGGATATTGGTCCTTTGACCGTGTTCACCGGGTTGTCTCGCTTGTGTTGGGTGGTGTAGAAGGCCCCGGAAAACTTGGCCTTCAGCACATACAACGCAGCATCGATCTTGTGGACAAAAGCGATCGCGCAAAGGGAGACTGGCTTGCTGAGAAGTATCCTAAGGTAAAAGCTACGTCAGCAGAACCGGACCGAGAAAGTCTCTTGAAGCAGTTACGGAAGACATGCAACACTCATGAGAAAAAGCTACTTAACGGCGTCGTCGACGCTGAAAGCATCCGCACAACTTTTGACGATGTCCACGCCCCCCCGGATACAATCGAGGCTCTCAAAACGCTCACCTCTCTCTCGCTTATCAGACCCGATGCGTTTACTTATGGTGTCCTTTCTACCGATAAAATCCCTGGCTTGCTACTCTATGGCCCCCCGGGAACGGGTAAAACGATGTTGGCCAAGGCCGTTGCGCGACAAAGTGGTGCCACTGTGCTCGAAGTCAGCGGATCGGAAGTGTATGACATGTACGTGGGAGAAGGGGAGAAGAATGTGAAAGCCATCTTCACATTAGCCAAGAAGCTCAGTCCCTGCGTCGTTTTTATCGACGAGGCAGATGCCATTTTTGGTTCACGAGTTGCAGCCAGCACACGAACAACACATCGAGAACTAATAAACCAATTCCTACGAGAGTGGGATGGCATGAACGAGCTCTCCGCATTTATCATGGTAGCCACGAATCGTCCCTTTGATCTTGACGACGCTGTCCTCCGACGACTCCCCCGACGTCTCCTGGTAGACTTGCCCACCGAGCAAGATCGTTTATCAATCCTAAAGATCCATCTCAAGGAAGAGCAAGTGGACCCTTCAGTGGATCTAGCCGAGCTAGCCAGCCGAACGCCTCTCTACTCCGGCTCGGACCTGAAAAATATCTGCGTTGCAGCAGCTCTAGCGTGCGTCAGAGAGGAAAATGCACTCGCAGTCAAGCACACGGGCGAGGAGCCCTACAAGTATCCCGAACGACGAACCCTCACCAAAGCCCATTTCGAACGTGCCATGGAGGAGATCAGCGCATCGATCAGTGAGGATATGTCGTCTCTTTCTGCTATAAAGAAGTTTGACGAGAAATACGGAGACCGCAAGGGGCGGCGCAAGAAGAGTGCTGGATGGGGATTTGCAGCTCCTGATGAGGCGCAGAAGAGCACGGAGACTGGGCGGGTGAGAGACTGATTATTAGGGGCGCCAAGGCAGGCAGAGAAACTGGGGACATATTCGTCAATGGGTATTACCACGGATTTACTTGGAATTTTGATTTTATTTCCATTTTATGTTGTCAGTGGGCTTTGGTTGCGTTTCATTTTCATTGCACACATATAGAGTACTCTTTGTAAAATTAATGATAGACATGTACTTCTAGTTTGACTTCTATTTTAATTTTCGTGAGCCCAAAGAAAATAGATGAATAGTATTATTTCCTTCATGAATCCCGCTTTATTCTTCTTCAGCCTTACAGTTTGATACAGGGAGGCTCTGGGGGTGTCATGTGAGCAGGATAGCCTTTTACGGGCTTTTTGCGGGGGAAATCAAAACAGAAATTTCCAGATAGAAGACGACATTAGAATCTGACGCTGAGGAAATGAATCTACCAGAGTGATTCGCGGGTTCCCCTGTGTACCGGCCAAAACTTAATGAAGTAATGACAACGTAAACGAAGCTTCTCAATATCCTGCTATTCAAGCATCCTGGCCACACACAACCTCCAACGCTCGCCTCCATGTCTCAAGAACAGCTTCAAAAAATGCAACCTTGACACTCGTGACATCTGTCAGACAAAATAAAAGAAGGAAAAAGTGAGAACAAATGGACATGTCAAAATCAGAGGAATCCCCTCCTCAACCTCGTGCTTCCGTTTTCGCCTCGTTACATCGCAAATCCCACCCCGACCCCAACAGTGGCGCAGATGGAGCAGTGGAAAAAGCGCTTGACACGCGTGACGAAGCCATAAAATCTGCAAAGCGTTACCTCCTCGAAACAATCCGGGATGACTGGTCCTACAAATACCAATCTACTACTACTCATCCTAAGTCGGAGCCTAAATACGTGTACATGCCATTACAACCGCAATCATCTATTCAGTGCGACCCTTCGGATGAAAGAGTACAAGTACATGCGCGCGAGGTACGTGAATGGCGGGAGCGGGAACAGGATAGCTCTTGTCCGGAGAGCGGGGGAGAGGTGGGGGTATTTACGGGAATAGGTCCAGGACCGTTTAATTTACTTTCGGCTTCACCTAAGATGAAAGACCCTTACAGGTTTCAGTCCCCGGACGCGGTGCGGGAGAGTGTTTTGGAAAGGAAAAGAAAGCGAAGGAAGGTTGTGGAGGAGGAAGCAGCGTGGAACGAAGGGTTGAGGATATGGATAGAGAGGCGGGATGCGTGGACGGGTGCCATGTTGCGCAGGCCGACAGAGGGGAGTCAGAGGAATGGATCCATTATGGGTGCTGCAGGGAGCAGTGAGGCGAGTGGCGTTGTGAGCTACACTACTGAAGAGAGTGAGGATGTGGAGATGACTTCTCTGGAACCTTCTGAGCAAGGGGCTGCTGCTCCACCGCAACCGCTATCTTCCTCCTCAGACAGAGATATGCAGATTGCAAATGCTCTGATAAGTTCACCTCCTGATTCACTAGGCAATATGGGAATCAACGGAGCTACCTCTCCCACCAATACCTACAACGACGTCGACTTTAACACCAACCATCCGCGTGTTCCGGATTCTGAAGAACCCCTAATCCCCGTTGTGGAACCTCTCCTCCCAATCACAAACCCCGTTCGAGCCTCTATAAAGCCCGCCATATACCCATCCATCTACAGCAAAGTCGTCATCCAATCGCTAACGCCGGCCATACCAATAAACCTCTCAGATATTACCAAGGCCCTCGTCCAAGGCTGGAAGGCGGATGGGGAATGGCCACCAAAACCAACCATCACCCAAGACGTATCTATCGTTAAAAAGAGGCTAGGAGGTAATAAACCTCCTCCCACCGAAGCTGCGGGGAAAACCAGACGGCTGAGTGGTTCCAGTGTTACGGGTGCCGTGAAGAAGGTTCTGGGGTTATCTGGTATCAATGCCGGCCGCCGCTTTCACATTCGTGGCGGAAGCCATGGCGGTGCGGGTACTAGTGCAGGTGCGGGTTCACCGACTGCATCGGGAGTTGCGTCGAACGAAGTTGCGGAGGCACATTAGTTTATGGTGAATAAGGCTGGGGCAACGAAGATATATGGCGAGGAAGCCTGCTTGTGGATTGTTCGAGGTTTGTTGTTCTTTAGCATTGGCTGTGCGTTGTTTTCGTTGTGTCTTTTTGCATACGTATCTGCATCAAAAGCATGATTGATGATGATGATGATGAATGATGACTGCGAGGACGACGATGGCAACAATGGCTATGAAGATGCCGAGGATGACGACGACGATTATGGTGATTATGATAAAATCATAATGTCTTTGTACCACTTTTGATTTTGCATACTCCGTATTGCATAGTGCATGGTGCGTTGGATTGGGGACATCTGTTTTCGGGTATATGTATTGTGTTTTTCTGTCTAGGTTAATATTCCATCATTTCAACTTCACGATCTTAGCGTGGTTGTGGGCGTTTGTCTGTGAAGATGAAGGGGTAGTCAAGAGTTATCTTAGTCGTTTCACTTTGTGTAACTGTGTATTTCAACAAATATATAAGAAGCGACCGATTGCTCCTTTACCTGGAAATTTAAAGGTCATGTATGATCTATGTTGTTGTAGAAACACCGAATGGACATAATTTGTTTGCTCAGCAATATATAGGACATATAAACTGTATAGTTAACTATAACTATCTAGTAACGTAATCAACCACCTTCCCGATCACACCACCTTCCCGATCACATCACCTTCCCGATCACTTTTTCGCGTACAAACGCGTTTTGATCTTTGTTCATCAAAATGCCTACAACAAAAAACTCTCAGGCTTCCTACCAAGAAGGTAGAATTCTTTTAGCCATTGAAGCTTTACAGAAAAATCAAATTTCAAGTATCAGAGCTGCTGCACGTTCGTACGAGGTACCCTATACAAGCCTAGCTGATCGACTACGCGGTTGTACGACACGAAAGGATTCTCAAACAAGGAATCGAAAACTGACCTCTACTGAGGAATTATCTCTTGTTCAATGGATA
>JAFEJD010004587.1:0-12778 GCA_018296065.1 Blastomyces percursus
ATTATCAAAGATCCGCTTGTGAACGAGGTTCGACATTTGGATGCAGAAATCGCTGCGGCTCTACCTGGCCCGCAGAAGTACAGCTTAGAAAAATGGCCTGAAGAAGATAGTAAATATTTCACCTCTCCCTTGTTATTATTATCGATTGGTTTTGCGTTAACTCTGCTTCTTTTCCTTTTCTGCAGTTCACCGCCGAGGAATGCCATCGGACTCTGCGTGGGGCGGGAGTGTTTATGAGCCAGAGCCGATTCTACTATGGAGTATATATATCCCATCAAAATTTTTGAGAGAAGCTTCGTAAACTCAATCTTGAACCTAGTTGAAAACAGCAATTTCCATCACAAATTTAATGAGAAAGAACCCATCCGGAAAGAAAAATGTCACCTCCCAAAACAAACAGGCCGTCAAAGGCAGCTCAGTCCAGAATTTTGCAAGGATTTCAATCTGAAGCAGAACCTCATGTTATGAAAATTATCTGGACAAGTGGGGATAGCCAAACGAACGCCGTGAGCGAGCTTCACAAAGTGAATCAGAAAATAGAAGCATGGAATAAAGAGCATAACTTTTGGGCTGCAGATGGTACCTTTGATGTTGACGACTTTATATCCATCAATCGTGCGATTGAGTTGGCGATTAAAGAAAATGATCCTAAGGCATTTGACATTGCTAAGACACGCATGGACAATATTATTGAGCTGCGCAAATACCCAAGACGATGGCAACTTCGAAAGAAGGACTTCTTGAAAGCCGCTAAGGTCTATGACTCGGAGAGTGAATACTTCTATACCCCCCTAAGCCATGACGGCGCTTCAACACATGCTCGTGGGAAATCAAGGCCCAAAGGCGACAAGAGGCCTGGTACTCCAACAACCACCAGCAAAACAAAAGGAAAACAGAAAGTGATAGGCAGCTATAAAAGTGAGGAAGAGCCGAGTAGTGATGATGAGCTTGCCGCTTCAACACCCCCCGGCAAAATAAAAAGCAGACAGGAAGTGAAAGGCAAAGAGAAACGCACAAATCCGCAAAGTGACGAGGGATGCTCTGCCCCCAGTACTCTCTGAGTGATCTCCATCGCCTGCACTGTAATTCCCCTATGGGAGTTAGGGAATCGAAAGATAGAAAACCATGCGATGTCAGCAATCCCTGGGGCAGTGAGCTCTTTTAGGAGTGCCAGAATTTTTAGTGAAAAGGCAACAAAGATAGAATTCCAAGTGGTGTCAGCATCTCTGGGAAAGTAAGCCCCTTAGGGAATGCCACAATTTTGAGTTAATAGCGACCACAGTAAACTCCCCTGAGGGGCGCCATAACCTCAGTAGAGAAGGCCACGAAATTAAAAGTCCGCAAGGAGCCAACGTCCATCAGAGGATGGCACAATGCTGAGTGAAAAAGCCACAGAAAAAATGCCCATGGGGGACATCAGCTTTTTTAAGTGGAAAGCCACATGACAGACCACAACGCTATGACTTCGGGAGAGTAGTGGTTCGAATTTACAAGTGGATAGATTGTAGATTCGGCGGCAGCATCATGACACATACTTGTGAAAAGCCAATAAAACTTCGACGAGATAGTTATACTTTCCAAAAAGAGCTTAGTGATGATTTCAAATTAACCCTAATTTACAACAGAATCTTTCTTCTATTCTTGCTTCTCCTCAAGTTTCTCTTGCTTTCCCTTCTTCCCTGCTCCTAGACTTCTGATATTGCATTTAGTTCTCTCCCGTTGTTCGAGATGGAGGTGGATAATGCTTCTCCTGTTTCTGTAAGAGCTACATTTTTCCAGGGCTGTATGCATGGCTCTCACTATATCCTTGTCTGGTGGTGGAAAGTGGCTGTTCGAAGCATCAGACTTGTTAAAGTTGATCGTAAAGTACCGGTTGTCTTCATGGATGAGGAGGTAGACGCCCTTGCAGTGACAGTCATCAAAGTAGCTACGCAGCATACGCTGGAGTGTGCCTTCCCGTCGGTAACGCATCTTCACGAGGCTACTGTGCTCAGTCCATGGCTTCTTGACACGCTTTGAGTCTAATGTTGCATGGTGTAGCATTTAATTCCAGTGGAGGTGAAGGATCTGGGACTTGATTATTATCACTTGATATTATGGGGAGAGGTCTCAATTTATAGCTACGAGCGAGTGTTGTGCTTCATTAAGCCAAAAGTCGCTTTTTCAAAGTGTACTTCTGTCGGATTTGACTAGTCGGTTTGCTGCGGCGCTTGCATGCTCGGGCCGCGATCTGCGATCCGAAACGGTGGCCCACCCCATTTTGATTCGCAATTGAACTCGGCCACGCGATCCGATCATTTATGCTAAAAGAGAGTATGAAAGTTAAGAAGGAAAAAAAACCAAAAGCCGACAAGAAAAAATAAAAAGAAAAAATAAACAAATAAACATAAATTAATGACTGGATTGATTGGGATTGGTAGCCCTGGACTGGATTGAAGCCGAGTACGCTGAGATCTGTTGCAACAGAAAAGTCAGAAGGTGAAGAAATAGGTCAGAAAAAGCTGGAAGTGTCCTTACTTGAAATCACACCGTGCGGAATATGGAATTCGTTAATCTGAATGAAAGGATAGAAGCACACTAGAAAATCGAATTGCAGAAATGCATAAATTGAAAGATGCACTTCCCTGCGCCAAGAACCGGCTACATAAGCCGTACAGGTACGATGAGATACATAGTGCTAGTCTGTAATAGGAATCGAGAGCCCAAGCCGGGCGGCAAGCCGCTAAGCTTTAGCCGCTAAGAGACCTGCTGAGAATAATGCCAGCGCGATTCTGTTTATTCTCACAAAACTTAGAGCATATACGAACCATCCAAGGAAAGGCCTAACAACATACTGTAGCTCTTATTTCTCGAAACGTCTCTGTATTTTGAGCTTCGATATTAGTTTACAGCAATGGAGATTGACAATCACGCGATAGAAAGCAGAATAGAAGGGACGGATACGGTCAATAACAAAACCACCAACAGCTTCGAACATACCTTCAAGAACACGTCTCATTGAACGACATTGTCAACTTGTGCGCTAGTATGTATGTATTAGAGCCCCAAGGGGACGCGGCCGGGTTCACATCAACGAGCAGGTCACACTCGAAGATATCGTTCTGGGTCTGTAAACTTAGAAATGCTCTCAGGACAAAGGTACAGCCTGGGGACTTCTGTTCTGGGACTGCTCATGTCCTGGGACTACTGCTGCAAGCAGTCCCAGCACAGAAGGCCCAGGACAGAAGTTGATTGATTTATTCATAGACTGTCCCAGCCGCCCTCGGGCAGCTATGCAGCGCACTTCTATACATACAGGAGTTTTTGCTCTTTTCCTTGGAAATTCAGTTATTCTTGCCGAAAGCTTCCAGTTGGGGCCTGTTATTTCTGCAAGAATCACTTCTTTTCCGCTTGAGCTTCCTCTATCCATAGTCTTCCTATCAGTTCTGTATCTCTGCCTTGTTAGGTCTTTCCTGACTGCTTGTACTGCCATTGACGAGCTACAGAGAATGCGTTTGATGTCCACGCATGGAGACTTACTTGCCCACATTTGATGTCTTTTATCTATTTACTACTAGTCACTCTTTTTTTAGTCACTAGGAGTTACTACTCTCTTTCTAATAATAGAACTATTATATGAGAAATGAAAGCGTAAGTAAATTAAAACTAGATATACAAATATGTGTTATAAAGTCTTCAAGAATGGTCATCTGTTCTTTCAGAACTGTGAAAAAAAAGCTGACGGCCATCATATAACCTGTTATCAATAACTATCAGGCGTCTCGTAAATCGGGAGGGGGTAGTGATACGCCTGTTGTAAATCAGTCAAAGCACTTAATGGATTTAAGAGTCGTACAGTTTGCGCTATTGATGGTGGCGGATTTCCATTAGTGTACAGGGTGAGGTATCGATTGTTCACGTAGATGATGACATAGACATCAGCACTGCATTTATCACTATACTCCACATCCTTTCTGAAAAGAGTCTCTCTCCGTCCGCGCTTCTTTTTAGATGACACCTGATAATCTTTACATGTCTTGCGAACTGTATGAGTATAGTGCTTCTCCTGTTCAGTGTCAGTTGTGAATGGGGCATCCGGACTAAATTTAGAGCTCATACTATCTGCTCTTCCGAAGGTGGCCAGGTACCACTTGTATCGGTGTTCAAGATAAAATATTGACCGTGAATGTCGATTAGAATGTAACCTTGAGCCTCATTCCTATCAATATATTCAACAACTTTGTGGAAGAGACATCGTCGCCGTCGATATCTTCTCTGAACATTGGTCTGGTGTGGCGGTAATCGTTTTCTTTGACGTGCTATAGAATCTGGCGAGGAGGGGGGTTCAACCGGGCTCTGAAGCAGATGCGGATGTGATTGATTCTTTTCAAGGGTCAGCTGTGGCCATTGCATATTGACTATAAAGAGAGAGCGGAAGATCAGGAGAATGCAGGTATACAGAGAATCTGCGTCCAAACTGAAGGGTATTGGCGAAAATACTTTGCTCGCCCCCAATCGAAGCGTATGGTATTTATACGGCTTGGGAGGGCGCAGAAAAAGAGCAGACGTGTGCTTGAAATGAAGTGCACAAAACACGACGATTGCAAGCCCAAAAGCGGTTCCCCTCTCAGGCCTGGGAGCAGAATATAGCCACGGCCACGTTCCTTGAAACCGTGGCCCATGGTGCGTACAATACCCGCTTTCCCCCATCAAGCCGTCTGCCACCATATCGAATATTGCTTCTCTCGTATAATCCCAGAGCACCATAGGCGTGGAATAATGGCTGTATGCGACAGTTCGGCTGCAAGATCAACCCAGCCGTGATGGCTTGCTAAAGCTGGTGGTCATGTTAGTTTCCTGTAGCGCTGCAATCAGTGGGTCGGGTCCACAGCGGCTATTTTGAAGCATAGTCCCCAGAAATTCAATGTCGCCAGGCAGTAATCAATCCAATATAAAAAGATGGATAATAAAATGGAAAAAAGACAAAGATGCAACTGTGTCCATCAGATTCCTTCTGAAATCCATCAATCAACCTTCATCAAGGTTACTGAAAAAACCACCAATCATCTTTGTTAAAGTCACGCCTTGGCGCCCTTGGTTGATTGATTGATTGGATCAGCTACCCTGACCTCTCCCTCATCGGGATATGCAGGCTGCCACTATTACAGCTACTCTCATCTATCCTTTCTAATCTAATTACATGCACGATCTTAATGCTTCGTCAGGGCCTGTGGCTGATCTACTCTAGTCGCCTCTGCTTTGGAATCTTTCCGAGCTCTCAGCGAAGTCTAGGATCGCATCGAGATCTCCGCTACTGATTTTCCATTCCGTCCTATTCACTGTCCGGCTTGGTGGTTTACCCCCTAGCATCAGGGAGATATTGTTGAACCTATCCCCAATCTTTTGTCGCAGAACCCGACGTTGTTGCTGCAGTCTCGGACAGTCTACTAGGACGTGATGGACCGATTCTTTTGCTCCACATTCACATTTGTTGTCGTCAGCGTATTTTATTCGGTTTCGGTATTCATTCAGCCATGAGTGGTCCGTTCTGAGTTGCGCCAGGAGTCTTGCTCGAGGCCTTGGAAGTGTGGCATATAGACGGCGGGTATGTTGGCCCGGGAGGGCTGCGTCTTCCGCAGGTGAGTCCCCTTTGCTATTGAGGACCATTCATCTCTCCCCTCCTGTGTGGTGCTGTTGCGGCTGGCTTCCCTAAGGTGTAAGGCAGGCTTTGGGAAACCATGCGTTGGGTTTGGGTTGATTGACTGTTTGGCGAGCTGGTCGGCTATTTCATTTCCCTTGATTCCACTGTGTCCTAGTACCCACTGGAGGCAGAGGTCTACGCCTATGGATTTCAGCTGTTTTGTTGTGTGCAGGATGTTCTGGACTATCTGTCCTCCGACTTGTTTTGAGGAGTTTGCGATGGCTCGAAGAGCGGTGCGGGAGTCGCTGATGTGTGGCGCTGGTGGGGGGTCGGTGTCCCCTCACTTGAGTGAGATCTCCACACCAGGTAGAGTCCATGGTATATCGCTAGCAGCTCAGCCGTTGTGACAGTCCAGTGCTTTTCTCGCCCAACACCAATTTGTATGCCATACCGGATGCGGTGTGAGTTGTCCATGATCAGCGCCGCTGCTCCAAACGCCGAATTCTCCTTTGCGGCATCGGTGAAGACTGCCTTGGTTGGGTTCTCCATTATTTCCGCAGCTCTCTCTATGGCTCTGGCCCTGTCGGAGTCGAGGTAGATGCCTTTGAGTTCTGGCTTCTGCCATGGTTCCGGGGGGCATGGGTCGATTGTCTCTATTGGATCCAGCTCCTCTCTGTGGAACATTCTCATCGTGTCCTCTAGTGGGTAGTAACGTCTGTTTCCATTACAGGTTGCACCTGCCATGGCCCTCCTGAGGGGCCCATGTATTGGGTGAGATTGTGGGAGTGTGCGCAGGCCGATGACAACATCTCGGGCTCGCTGTCGCAGCCGGGCGCGTAGGGAGGGGATGTGCGCCTCCATTTCAAGAGTTTGTGTTGCCACCTTTCGGAATGTGGACAGGATCCTGATCAGGGCCGTTCGCTGGACCCTGGTGAGAGCCTTGATTTGTGTGGCTCCCTTTAAGGGGTTGTACCATACTATGGAGGCGTATGTCAATTTGGGGACTACGCAGGCAGTGTAGAGCTGCCTCATTTGTTCTGGCCGTAGATGGGACAGGCGTCCGATGGCGACACATGTGTTGGTGGCCCTCTTGACCATATATTGTGTGTGTGTTTTCCAATTTAGTTCCTGGTCAAAGTATACTCCCAGGAGCTTGACCTCTGGTGATGGTGAGATGGTGTGTCCATTCATCGTGATGGACCGCGTTGTTTGGTCTCTTTTTCTTCCGGTGAAATGGATCAGCTCCATCTTCTCGGCCGAGAACCGTGAGCCAGTCCGTCTCGCCCATTCTTCGATTCTAGGGACATCTATCCGTTGGATCTCCAATTTTGCGGTCATTGAGGAGTGCTTCCATGGTCGGACGTTTTTTGTTGGCGTTCAGTTGTAAAATCCGCAGTTTCTGTGTTAACATTGAAGGCTGGAGATATTGGCTCTCGATCTGCATTATGTTGCCCCTGTCGGGTGGCGTTCTGCGCAGTCTGCGCATTTAGGAGTCGATTCTCGAGGGCAATTAGTTGTGTTGTGTTCTCGCGTGCAGAAACCACATCGTAGTCTCTCTTTGCAGTTCCAGGCCAGGTGGCCAAAGGTCAGGCATCTGTGGCATCGTTTCTTCTTGATCTGATATGCCTCAATGCTGCCTATATATCGATGTCCAAACACCATTCCATTGTTTACCGCCCATTCGGCAGCTTCCGCACTATCGAACCATATTCCAAGTGACGCCGACGCGCACAGCGTGGATTCCCTCTTCTTGAGCCATGCGATTTCTTCTACCTTGTATCCCTTTTGGGCGAGCTCATTTTCCTCTGTTATCTTCTTCATGCTTTGTGGTTTGTCCTCGGTGTCGACTTCATGTGTGGGTGTCCGGTGTACTACCACACCAAATCTGGGTCTAACCAGCTTTGTTTGGTTTCCCAGGTTCCGGAGCCACCCCACCCCTCGTTCACGCTGGCCGTGTCCTTGGAGGTTTTATCCCGGAAGCGGATGATGTACCCTGTTTTTGTGGTTCCTACCCCGATGGTCTCGACTCCTTTGGTTGGCATATTCTTTTGTAGGGCGTCTGTGACCCGTGCTTTGACCTCTTCCACGGGGAGATATCTTGTAAGGGATCCTCCATAGTCCATGGGGTCGGAAGCCTGTGCCGCACTGATACGGACGCAGAGCGGGGGGTCTTTCCTGTCGACTTTTGTAGACGCGGGCGTTGGAGCCGGTGGAGGGGTCGAGGATTCGCCATTCGCTCCGCTGTTGGAGGCAATTGATGCCCAAGATCGTTGATCCGGTTTATGTGTCACCTGGGCTCTTAGAGCAGTTATTTCATCTTTAAGGCTCGAGTTTTGCCTGATTAACTCTTTATGGTCTGCTTTTAACTCTTCACAGCACGTTTTGAGAGTCTCCACTGCCTGGCCTTGTTGTGCAATTATTCCTTTCAGCTCGGTTACAAGCCATGCAATTTCGTCAAGTTTGTTCGGGCGTCCATCGCTGTTGCCTGTGAATTCAATTTTTGGGGTGCCATTTAGCTGGACGGCCGTGAGAGAGTCGGTTTTCTTCCGCTTGCGAGTCGGTTTCTGCGCTTTTGGTTGGGTCGTAACTATATGATATATAATGGTGCTAAACCTATTGATTTTATAAAACAATTCTGATAATTACACTATTATCAGACTTTTGATAACTAACTAGTTAGTTAGTTTAAAATTCAGTATTATATAATATTCTAATAAGTTACTTGATAATGATAAAAATAACAGTTAGTTATTTAATGTAGTTAAGTTTTAAATAATAAATTATTTATTTTGTATAAAGTAATTCTTTAAAATAACATTACTAATTTAATAACATGTCGGCCATAACTAGCTCTCTCTATGATCCAGCCCCTCTTTCTACAGTGTTAACTAGCGACGATTGAGCTCGTTTACCTCTAGTATACATATACAAGTATTAATTTTATTGATAGAATAGTATACAATATCTTATACTTACAGTATCTTAACAGTATCTTGATAATATTATTTATTGATTATATGATTATTGAGCAGTGTCTTGATAGTGTCAAGAAGTCCTGCACTGTCTTAATATCATCTTGATGTTGAATCTTCAGTAATGTATTATCAAAATCATTGATGGAAGTTGAACATGTGTTGCAATTGATGACATGTGACATGTGTGGAACAGTAGATCCACGGTGGAATCACTGTGTAAATTAACCCTATGTTCGGTAAGGGTCAGTTGACGTGTAGTCTCGTTTTGTTGTTTGGTTTGCCGATGCTGCTCCCTCGGCTGGCCTGGGGAGAAAGCTGCATGGATTCCGTGGCTGGTTTGCGCCCTACAGCCGACATATCTCCACGTTTTAGCCGCATAAACAGCGAGCCAAAACTCCCCGAGAGTGCGGAAGCATGGAGTTGATGGGCCTGTGCGACTCGGCCCGTTATGAAATATCCAATAATGGGGCAAATGTTCGCGAATAAATTGGATTTCCAACTGCGAAGATGAATTGATCAATCTCTCAAATTGTTACCGCGGGGTAATTACTTATTTTCTCATGGAAAACCCCACTGTTGCCACTCTGGGCGGCGGCGAACTGGAGAGTGGACAGTTGAGAACAAGCCGAGTCCCCGCAATTGGTTTCATTTTCATGAAAAGATGAGGATAAGAACCGTCAACCTGCTAAAATGGACGGGAACTTTTTCCCTTTTTTTTTTAGCGTCGGTTTAAAATAAAAATAAAAATAAAAATATTCCAATTTTTGGCTTTTGTTTATGACTGTGTCGGAAGGCTCGTTCTTGCCCGCTCCCTCCCCTCCAAGTATCTCAGAAGCGAGAAGATTTCTGCTCTTGGTGAAGCTGATTAGGAAGCCGTTACTTCTGATATACTCCCTCCTTCCGTCCTGTCTTAATGTTAGATATATCTTTCATTGTTGGATTATCGAAACCTTCGCATATGCAATAGTGTAGGGAGGGACATAGACAAAATCCGCAATCTTTACCTTTTTTTTTTTTGTATTTATAATCATCGTCTTGTTTTTGCTGTAACAGATAATACGATTCCACTAGCCTCGGGCCCTTTTTCGGATAGAAAATTCTTATCAACAACCCAGGGAGCCGCTTCCCTACTTTGCGCGTTCGACTTCGCTGACCCTCTCTTTGACCCTTTTCGCGTGCGCTCTTTCGTCCTCTCTTTCAATAGACATTCCATTTAAGGTGTGTTCCCGCCCTCAGGCCCACAGAAGCTTCGTCTATGGACCATATCTGCTTGGAATGCCCTATCTACATGAAATGGAAAGCCAGCTAATAATTGAGCCATAGATTCCCCCACAAGCATAATTAATATAAGCATTAGTATAGCACATCAAAGGAGGAGTAATTTTCCCGAATCGATATCGTTATCCTCAAGAAAAAACATCGACTTCCCAGGGCCAATGTCCCGAGACACGATCATTTATTAATTTGCACCTGGGTCGCCTTCTTTGGCCTTGAATAATCATATAGACTTCATCCAGTGAGAAAGAGTCTTGTCCGAATAGCCCAAGTCCTTGACGATTCTTTCCACGCAGACCGATATTGATGAATATAAAGCCGTAACAGCCCGGTCACTGGAATCCTCAGGAGTCTTGAGACGATGGAGAAGTCTCCGCCAGATATCAGTCCCACAACGGACCTCGAAAAAGGGACCGGCCTCAATATTGCGTCACCGGCCTCGTCTAGTCCCGAGTACGATGACGACCTTCAAATTGCGTGCGTCTCGCCCAATTTATCCCCCACGCAGACTGCCGCAAGCCCGATCTATAAAGATGGTGTGTTAGAGAAGACTCTTTCGCTCGTTCGGACAAAAGATTCTGGAATTGATCCTGGACCCCCACCTGATGGAGGCTTCAATGCCTGGTTCCAAGCGGGTTTGAGCCATCTGGTCATTTGTAATACCTGGGGGTATATCAATAGCTTCGGTGTGTTCCAACAACACTACACGACATCCCTGCAACGGCCGCCATCAGATATATCTTGGGTGGGAAGCATTCAGATATTCCTTCTCTTCTTCATCGGCACCTTCTCAGGCCGTGCAACCGACGCTGGATATTTCAAAGTTGTGTGGACGACAGGCGCAGTGATTCTAGTTATTGGAATCTTCATGACTTCACTAACCACGACATATTGGCAACTTTTCCTTTCCCAAGGGCTGTGCATGGGTCTCGGATGCGGGCTGCTTTTCTGCCCTACAATAGCATTAATGCCAACATATTTCACTTCCAAGCGAGCAATTGCTCTGGCAATCGGTGCCGCCGGCTCTGCGACTGGAGGCCTTATATTCCCCGCAATCGTACAGTCATTGCTCCCTCGCGTCGGATATGCCTGGACGATCCGAGTTTTGGGCTTCTTCACTCTCGCCACGTTGACTCCCTGCTTCATATGGCTGCGGCAACGAATCCCACCTCGAAAGAGCGGGCCATTTTTCGACTGGTCTGCCTTTAAGGAGACGAGGTACTCTTTGTTTGCAATCGCTATGTTCCTCAATTTCTGGGGGCTATACGTTGCATTTTTCTACCTCAGTAGCTTTGGCCGCGACGTCATCGGCCTTTCACGAGAAAAGTCCATAGATCTTTTGTTAATGCTGAACGGCGTCGGATTTATTGGCCGACTCATACCGAATTTCGTATCAGACTACTATACAGGGCCATTCAACGCTCTAATCCCGTTTAGCCTTATCTCAAGTATCCTAATATTCGGCTGGACAGGGATTAAAGACATCAACGGGTTGTATGCATTCTCCGTTTTATATGGATTCTTCGCAGCAGGAATCCAGTCATTGTTTCCTGCAAGCTTGTCATCTTTGTCCCCTGATCTGAAAAAGACCGGTATCCGATTCGGTATGATTCTAAGCGTTGTTAGCTTCGCTTCATTAACGGGATCACCAATTGCAGGGGCTTTAATTCAAATGAAGGATGGCGACTATTTGTATGCACAAATTTTTGGCGGTGTTTCCATGCTTGTAGGGGCCACGGTATTGGTTTGTGCAAGGATTTCAGTTACAGGACCAGTATTGCTGGCGAAAGTCTGAGGCTTATTAGCCAATTCTTTCATCGCGAGCAATAATAGGCCCCACATATAGAGTTAGGCAAAGTTCTCTTTTGCTATTTCTTCGCTCAAAATCGTGTTTCCGGTATATTATTTCAAGTACGATGGCGGCGTGAGTTGATTCCATTTGCCCACGCTCTTTGCTGTCTCGTGCCTGGTATCTTTATTTTTCATGTTCGATATGAGCATTGGGGCAGGGGTTAGATAGGGCATTTGTGAAATAAACAGAAAAATGAAATGAAAAATGATGTCCGGAGGAAATGTCAATAGCTCATGGAAAGTTCTCTGTCCTCTATTTCATTCATGCTTATGTTCACCCTCTTTGACACTTGTGAAGTCGACGAACGAGATCGGAGGTCACAATGCGCCTTGCTGAGTCAGAATGCGCTAATGTGTCAGCTCAGTGGGAAAGGTTGTCTAGGCTACTGGGGCAAAAGAGCTCAATTACCCTCTCACCATATTGGTAGAGGAGGACGAACCATCCAAGCCAAGCCCCTCCAACAGGTTGATCCTGTTTCTAACGTAATCAATCACCTAGTCGATCGGATCACCTGGTCGATCGCTTTTCCATGGTTGACAGCACTTATAAGTAAATTGATCAACAATATAGAAAAATCACCTAATTACATTACGAGCTATTTCCTGTACGGTTAGAGCATGTACGAGCAGTGTGTCCTATAATATTGCACACACTGCACCGTGGTGCTGCCCGCTTTCGTGGCTGCTCTTGAGTTTGCTCAACCATCCCTATTTTATCTTTATTGAGCCTGTGTACACGATCCATCCCTTCTTGAACAGTCAATCCCTCTCCCTGACTTATGTACGTACGATGTCTCTCACGTTTTCTCTTTTGTTTGGCATTTGCAGCCTTTAATGCCTTGTTTTCTGCTGTCAGAATGGCAGCACTATGCATGGCCATCTGACATCCCTTGACTAGCTGTTCCAGAGCTCGATTGGTTGGACTGGGTGGGCTCTGTGTACGGCGCTTGAGATATTGTTTAATCTTCTCACTTTGGAGCTCCAGTTGTCGTACATTATGGGGTGTGGCGGTGGCCCAGGAGGCCTGGGAACTATGTGAGGTCCCTGGGGGGGTTGG
>JAFEJD010004589.1:0-10420 GCA_018296065.1 Blastomyces percursus
TTCATTTTGCTGACTTGATATCGTATCATGCCAGCTAGATCTCAATTACTTTTGGGGTAGTAAAAGGATCTCCGATTTTTGAGCTTCTCAAAATAGATAGCTCCATGTCTTCAACGTGAAGAACTACTGTCCCCATTATCGTAGGAGACGAACGGAACCAACCCCTAGGTTTTAGAGTAGAGATATTGGCGGTGCTGCAGCGGATAGCAACAAGGGTCTCATAACCTGAAAGAATGAGATGGTTGGCTGGTATTGAAACTACCTAGTGAACAGCTGGCAAATATATAACATGGGACACGTGATCCGAGTAGGTTCTCGTATTGTTCCAACAAGTTAACTATAGTTAGTTATGATAATTAGTTTATCTTTCGGTCCTCTACGATCTGTAATACTGACCATAGATATAAACCGATAAGCCTCGGAGACTCACATAAATATAGATATATATATAAATTGATAAAGTAAAAAGCGTAGATTCAATCCTCAAATCGTTTAATACTCTAGAATAACAAAACAGTTTAACATTTATAACAAAAGGAAAAACCCCCCAACCCCTTATTTACAATTGGCTCTTGAACCCCTTAGAATTCAATAACCGCTTGGACTCCGCATTCTGCCAATTGATCTTGTTTGTCACCTCGTCTTTCCGCTGCTTGTTCTCCCTCCTGCCCATCTGCTGCAAGTGCACCTCATCGGGGCCGTCAGCCAGCCTCAAGGTGCGGATACCCGCCCACATGGCCGCCAAGGGCGTATCCTGGCAGACACCCATGCCGCCATAAGCCTGCACTGCACGGTCAATGACAGTCAATACCGTCTGGGGTACGAGCACCTTAGCCTCCGCAATCTCTCTCAGTGCGCTCTTGGCATCGCCTTGATCTATCTTGATCGCGGCGTTCAGCACGATGAGACGAGCAGCATCGATCTCAATACGGGATTTGGCGATCCATTCGAGAATGACACCGTGTGAGGAGAGGACGGCGCCGAATGGCTTACGGGACTCGTCGTTGGCGCGGGCGATGAGGTACTCGAGAGCCTTCTCCGCGGCTCCGATGGCACGCATGGTGTGGTGGATGCGGCCTGGTCCGAGGCGGCCCTGGATGATCTCGAAGCCGCGGCCCTCGCCGAGGACCATGTTGGAGACGGGTACGCGGACGTTGTCGAAGGAGACGTGGCCGTGGCCGTGTGGGGCGTCGTCGTAGCCGTAGACGGTCAACATGCGGTGGACGGTGATACCTCGGGCATCAATGGGGACGAGGACAACGGACTGTTGTTTATAGGGATCTGGGTTGTTGGGGTCGGTCTTGCCCATGACGATTAAGAGTTGGCATCTTGGGTCACCAATTCCAGACGACCACCATTTCTATAGAGTCGGTCGGGCAATATGTTAGTGTTTTTCCGTGTAATTCTTTCGAATAAATTAGGAGGTCGATTAATTAGTGGCGCTGAGCGTACCTGGCCGTTGATCACGTATTCATTACCCTCTCGTCGGATGTCGAGCCTGATGTTGGTAGCGTCGCTGGACGCAACATCTGGCTCAGTCATGAGGAAAGCAGAGCGGATCTTGCCCTCCAACAGAGGCACAAGCCATTGTCTCTTCTGTGCCTCGTTTCCATATTTGGCAAGGACTTCCATATTACCAGTATCTGGCGCAGCATTGTTGGTTGCCTATGTATATACAATCAGAATCGGATACAACAAATCAAACAAAAGAAGCCGGCAGGCTAAAAACTCTATTGAGGGCTGGCAGGGGCAAATATCGCTGTTACGTACCTCACTGGCAATCCGGCTTCTACCCAAATATTCCGCCATCAATCCGTACTCCAAGTTACTGAAGCCGGCACCCTCCTTGAAGTGGTTTTTGGGCAAGAACATATTCCATAGGCCAAGCTTTTGGGCCTTGACTTTGAGCTCCTCGAGGATGACGGGGGTGGTGGTCCATCGCTGGGCGCCCTCACCCAGCTCAGCTTGGAAGACGGCATCTGCGGGGATGCAGTCTTTCTCGACGAATTCTTGGACCTGAAAAGGGAAAAAAGGGTCTCAGTCAGTCGCGAGCTTAGGCGGTTCAAAAAAAAATATATATAAAATATATAAAAAATATAAATATAAATATAAATAAACAAATAAATAAAATAGAAGTCCCAGCCCTGGGAATATTGCTGCTATCCATCACGGTACAAACGCCTAAGGGAAACAACGCCGGGATATCGCGGGATTCATTTTATACAGGATAAAACATACTAAATCCAGAGTCTTCTTTGCCCGCTCGCTGACGAATGGCAGCGCCATTGGGGGGATTCGGGAGGAAGCCGACATGGTTGCGCTGAATACGAACTCAGACGGGTATTTGACTGTGGGGGTTTGCAAGCAAAGCTTTCGTGTAGCTACAAGGAGATAGGTGCCTGTAGATACGGGAAGATAGGATATGGGTTTGTTAAGAGGAGAAAGGGATGGGAGTGAAGGCTAGACAGCGCCGGGTATGGGACAAGCCGGTGTATTTAAACCGAACGCAGGATGGGCCGATAGCAGAGCCGGGAACGAGATGGCATATCGGCTTGATGATTCTGGGCGGTTGGTGAAGTTATCCGGTCCAGGATGGCGCTGAGCCGAGGCTGTTGGAGCTCGCATCGTCAATAGCCTAGGGCCTGGTTGCCGCAGAACAGCTGCCAACCAGCCCTCGGTTTATTTGATTGCTTCTGTTTTGGCAGATATAGCTATGGGTGGTTCTATGCTATAGCCGCCTGCTTACATAGTATGCTCCCATAGCTGGTTGCAGCTCGTGCCCGCCTGAGCAAATTTTTGAGTTTGTACGGGGACAAGCTAAACTACGCCCGGCCCCTTGAACAGACCTATTCTGACCACATATAAGATATGAAACGGAGATTTCGACATTGCTCTTCACCACAAGAATAGGCAGCGTATATCGAATGAGGAAGGGAACCGTAGAGCACACGGATAACTTGGCACATACAAACGCTGTTTCGGGGATTTTGGAAGCTCTGGCGATAGGCCCGCATTTATGGAGATGGCCATCTGAGTAATTGAGTTTGGCTGAGGATTCTTCAGAGGAAAAAAAGCGCAGGATACAGAAATGTTTGTGGATTTGCCTTATGATATGAGCAGCAACTTATAGATCACTGTGTAAACTCGTCAATATGTTTTGATGTAAAGAAAAAGAGGACCAGACTTTCTTCATTTCTATAGCTACCCAAAAAAAGGGAGAGAAAATGGAAAATTCGCAGGGAAGGCCAAAATAAAAGAAGACATCATAAATCATGTCGTAGCTCTATCTTTAGTAAACACCATGATTCCGACCCCTTCCTTAACCTCCAAAACACGAGTTCAAAACACCAAGAAAGACCAAAAAGCCACGGCAAAAGTAAATAAATAAAAGAAAGAGGAAAGAAAAGAAAATAGTACAGACTAATGGAATCCAAGTCGTCTCAAGTCATAGGGATGACATGAAAGGGGTCACGAAACAATATGAAAGAAGGTAGAAAAGAAGAAAAGAAGAAAAAGAAGAGAAAAACGAGGGAAAGTAATCGAAAATATACATGTACATCTCAAAGTGACAAGTAAAAAAAGGAAAGTGAGACATCGACAGCTGCAAAGTGCAACTGATTTATGCGTGCTAGGTTAAAATCCGCACTTGGAAGAAAGGGAAATTTTAAGAAAAGAGGGAAAGCGAAAGGTAAATATTAAAAAAAAAGGAAGACGGATCCGACGATTCCCCGATACCCAGGAGGTGACTTTCTCTCATTCGAAAATCATGTTCTCCCGTCTGAAAGCGCTGTGGACCCTGTTTTGCCTTCAACGGTCATCTTCTCAATGGATTTCTTGCCAATGGCCTTTGCGAAGAGGGTTTGTGGTTTGCCGGCGCTATTACAGAGAAAATATAAAGTCTTTTATTAGTTCTTGTTCGTTCAAACTTTGAAGGATTTCGATCGATCGATTGGTGTAGAGAAGGGTTGGCAGACGGCGGGAGAGAGAGAGAAAGGAAGGAGCAGAGAGGATGAAAATACAACATACTTCTTAAACCGCTTCCCCTTTAGATCGCTAAGTTTCTTGGTACACGGGCTCATGATTCCATCAGATGGAGAGATGTAGTGGCCCTTCTCGCTATTTGTTGACAAAAAAAGAAATGAATTAGTTAACTGTCAACTAAGATAAACCCCAACCACACCGATAACCACAAACAGAGGGTTCTGGCACATACCTCTTGCCGTTTTCCATCTTCTCTTTCAACACTTGCCTGTGATATTCCATCGACATCTCTGTTGCAGCTTTAAGATCAGTGCCACAGTCTCCGGTTGTCATTGGCGGTGCCACTCCGGTGGGGAGATGGGTGTTTGTGGAACGATCGGAGAGCGGGGTGGCCTTCGATGGGCTTGTAGGATTGAATTCCATTGCCGTTCAACTTGGGCTGGGAGGCTATGATGTTCGATTGCAATAAGAACTGGCGTACCCGGTACGGTGGACTGCGCAGTCTATGAAGTTTTGGCAGAGTGTGTGGTGTCAAGCTCTTGTCGCAAGGTAGCTCGGAGTCAAGTATCTTTTTCGTTTCTCTTCAAACAAACGGACGATAATGGAGACTTGAGGACTGGATTTGGTTTGGTGTACAAAGATCACTGTTGGAAAGCCTGAGGCCAGAGGTAGATTTTATATGTGCTGTCGGTGCTGTATTTATTTATCGATAAATCAGCCACCAAACAGAGCAGCGGCGTCTCTTCCTCGATGAATGTTTTTCCTTTGGCGCAAGGGATATTTGAAACGCTCTTCAAAGCAAAGCAACAACAAGAGTAAAATGAGCTTTTGGACTTGTATTCCCTGTTCCTGGTCAATAATGCAGCTGATGGTAGAAGGGAAACTGAGGGCTTGCCCTGCTTCTTATTTTTTTCTCTCCAGGTTGGTTGTATAAGGGCCGATAGTTGCTATAGCAACCACAACTGCAAGCAGACGGCAACCGGCCAAATCTCGATCAACGCCGGGCATATTTCTTGAGGAGTGGAGGCTCTGGTGTCCATCTATGACTCACCGTCACTGCTAAATGCAAATCCCTCCCATTCTCCCGGGAATCCTGGAACAACTCTCTCTACCCCCGGCCCTGCGCAATTGCCGTGTTGGGGCGGGATGGATGTAGAGAGAGAAATGATAAACTATTTATGTTTCCACATTTATGTTTCCACCACAACATTGGCAACATTGACAACAACCACAACAGGGAACAAGGAGCGCCAACGCATTATCCCCTCTTCCTCTCGTATTCATAGGAAGTTAGATCATGTTTTGGGGATGTCTATATCCCCAACGACATATACCCCAGCGGAGCCAGAGCGGAGCAAATCCCTAGCCTAAAAGAATGAATGACATATGAGCCGGGCGAGAAATTAGGATAGGATTCCACACACTCACACACACTCTCTCTCTCTATTTCCCCCTCTCTCCATTAAAGTCCTCACCAGTTACCAGTCCTCAAGCCACGGGCACACAGTTCTTCCTGCTTCCTTCTATCTCATGCCCCTCGGGACGTATTCGCAACCCGCCTAACACAGGCCGAGAGATAGAAAGAAACACATCAAACCGGATCTCATGGCCAGCTCATATAGAAGCCGTTCTACGCAAAAATGGAAAAGATGAACACTCCAACCTCCTCATCCCTTTACCTTCCAGAAGCGGAAAATGACAAATCTATATACCTAGCTATATTTCATTAGCTTGCTGGATACTCCGCAGCCCAGCTCTCCCGCTCCATCACTTGGCTATATAACACTCTGGGTTTAAACACGACTTGATTCCTCCCCTCGTATACATAAATCATATATCCATACAGTACAAAACTGACAATGCAAGTAAGTAATGAGGGGTGAAAATAAAATAAAATAAAATAAAATACATTTCTCATTTCAAAACTCATACATAATAACGTTACCATAACCATACAAATATTCCCCTCGGCTAGAATCCGTGCACATATCTATCTCCGTGAGGAGTATGTTCCCTTTGTATAGATAGATATGGGTATAACTTTGACATGCAATAGTCATACGCATTCCCTTACCCACCTGCCATTGAGATCCCAAACCCCATCATTATTATCATTATCATCATAAAGGGGAGAACTTTCCAAAATCCTCCCTGAGTGGAAGCAAGTGCTGGGAGACTCCTCCCAATACACGGGATTCCTTTTTGTGTAATTCCCGTCGTTGGGGAAAAACAATGCTCCAGACAAGCTAGGGCCGGATGGTTCGGATTTTAAAACCCCCTTGTTACCAAAAGGTATTAACTAACAACAACCAAGAGAGAAAAGTAGACACATTTATACTCTCTTCCCCCCCCCGGGACTTTATTGTAACGTATCTCCTTTGGAATGGAGGGGATGAGGCACTAAACTCCGCATAGAAGCCACGGCTTCGAAAGAATAATTCGCATTATATCCACGAAGGAGTTGAAACCATTGTACCAGAGAATTATCTAGTACAATATCCCGCATTGCCCAAAATCCGTGCAAACATTCATCGCAGCTTGCGACTCGACTGGGAGATGTGGGACCGCCCTTTCATATCTAAACCAAGGCGACGGAGATGCCCTCGGCGACTTGTTCATAATCCCGGAGAACCGAGACCATAGGTAGACACAACAGTGGCTAGGTGTTGTAGAAACACTCGAGGGTCGTTTTGGATGTGGGGGAAAAACAATTCATTCTCCAAACCACCCGGTTGGTCAAACATCGATTCCATCCCTCACAAAACCCCCTCATCACGAGGACACCTGCGGAGCCTCTAGCAAAGAACCCTCCTCAGATCCTTCAGACCCTTCAGAAGGCCCGGGAAAATCCGGAGGACTACTTTCAGACCTGAGAAGTTGCGGTTGCTGCGTTATCACAATACTGCTGGCGGTGGAATTCGATCTCTGAGAGCCCTGCCGGTGCAATCCGTGCTCGTCGCTATCAGAAGTCGGGGTTGGTGGCGAGTAGGCGATGGTTGGATTTACCGCCAGGTCATCCTCCACGGACTCGACGGAGTGCGTGCGTCTATGGCCGGTGTTGGAGGCATCCTTGCTACTGTCCCGGTAGGAGTTTGGTCGTGAGCTAGGGCTTGCGGAGGGCGATTCGAAGGAATGGGTTGAGGAACGGAAGCTGTGGGAGCGGGAGACCATGCTGTGCACGCGCGGGAGTTCGAGATAACTGGCTATTGAGCTGCGGGAGAAAAGCATGAGCCCGAAGCAGATGAGGACGAAGACGCTTTGGATGATTGAGATGCGCTTTTGGAAGAGGAGCTCGTCAGCTAGTATTCCTAGTTGGCTGCTCATGGCAAAGACCTCCTGATGATACTGAAGTCTTTGTTGTTCGAATTCGACGGCCACGGAGTGCCAGACCTGGTCGTACTGGAGGCGGAATTCTCGGAGCTCCTGCAGCACCGAGGTGTTTAAGTTTTCAAGAAAGGTGCTAGTTTTCGCTAGCTGTCGCTTTTCCACTTTGCTAAAAGCATCTCGTAGGATGCGTGACTGTTCTTCAATATACTGTAACGAGAGGGAGGAGTTCGTCTCCAGCATATGCAAACGTTTGTTCACGGATTTAAAGAATGACTCTTGGGTCGTAGGGTTGGGTTGATGGTGCTGAACTGTAGTAGATGGCTTTGGAGGCTCAGACGAACCATCGTACTCGGTTTTGTAAGTGCCAGTGGATGTCGCATTTTGAGACTCGTTAGCAGTATTTTGAGAGCGGGAGTCCGTAACGGTAGATGTAGCCCTGTGGGTAGGGGTAGCCGCATTCGAGGACGATTCAATACTGGGAGTTATAGGCGTGGCGTCGTCTGCCGTTTTAACAGGGCCATGAGACTGGACTGAAGCCGACTGAACTGCATCCATTGATTGATTGTGCGCACGAGGTGCCTCCTGGATAAGGCACATGCCGTCTTCCTCCGCGGCCAGACTGCGCGATAAGATCGCCCCAATATCAGCCTTTGGTAGGCACATATCCTCCGGCTTCTGAACGCGAGTTGGTTGCACTCCAGTCGAGCCTTCACTCTCCTTCCGGAAAACCTTGCTCTGATCAGGAGTGAGATTATCCGGCCCAGATTCCGGCACCACGATGTCCTGAATCTGGGCTGTATTGTGGTCTTCTAGACGGCTAGTTTCTCCATCATTCTTGTATTCCTCCAGCATGGTGGTGCCATGCACCCTAATCAGACTAATAGGGCAATAAAACTCATTACCGTAATGAGTCAAGAATTCGATCTTCACATATCTGGCCCAAATGAGAGGATTCTCGACTGCAAAGGCTTGAACCTCTCGGGAATTAACTGCTTCGTAGGTGCCCAGCTCCCTCCACATATCGGGTTGTTTGGGAGGATATCGGTCAGACACGCTGACTCTGAACGTGCGAAAGATCGAACTGAAAAACTCATAGTTGGCTAGCACAATGGTATC
Organism: Blastomyces percursus; assembly: GCA_018296065.1. Lineage (NCBI taxonomy): Eukaryota > Fungi > Ascomycota > Eurotiomycetes > Onygenales > Ajellomycetaceae > Blastomyces > Blastomyces percursus. Next base: position 8,425 of record JAFEJD010004589.1, read on the forward strand.
GATTAAAATATCGTCACAGAGCTCGACTATCAAGAATTTATCCTTAGCCCTACACTCGTTGAGCATGTAACTGTCCTTATTCTCGATCAGCACGGACGATGCACCGGAGCACTGGGGATTGGTCTTCAGCACTGTAGCCGCGCAGTCAAACGATGCATAATTAAATCGCTCCTTGCATGTAGTCCCCGCATCCTTTCTCCTAGAAACACCCCCACGAGTTGTAGTTTCAATATGCGTTTCTCCTTCTGCGCCCCTCATAACCGCCTCTGCCCCATCGGCATGCAGAGCCTGGCTTTTCCCAACCTTCCTCTCCCACGACGCCGGGCCAGAATCTTCAGGACCAAACCCACCGAATTCCAAGGCAATCTCACCGTCTTCACCCAAGGAATCCAAAGAATTGTCAATCCCCACGGGTCGCTGACGTCTTCCGCTGGCCTCAGATCCAGCACCCTGGCGGTCCCCCCTAACATTTTCCACCGATTGGCCCACTTTTGCCAAGTTCTGCTTCTTCCACTCTTCGAAAGAAAGAAAATTCGCATTATCAAGCGGCGACTCCATATCTAAGTCCTGGTCTAAACCACTCGATCCTGACGCAGTCGCCCTTACTGTTGACGACGGCGATGGTGAAGCACCAGGGGGAATCGATGCATCAATGTCAGCTCCGCTAGATGAAGAATACGACGTATAATTTTCGATGTGCCCAATACCCGCCCATTTCGGTTCTAAGCAGACAGGGTACTGCATGTGTTCCAACTGAATATCCGACAAGCCCCTGTTGGGGCAAGTTGCATCTAACACTCGCGAACTAATATTGGGTTGCTCGAAACCCAGATTTCCCCCCGCGTGCACAGCAGCAAGTAAAGCAATAGCCCAGAAGTATAGCAAGCGATCCGTAGCCCGACTTTTCGCATGAGCACGACGCGGGAAGAGGGTATAGTGCCAGGCCATATTTCCCCGAGGTAACGCTCGTGATATCGTGATGAAGAACTAAGAAAAAGGAATACAGAAATGACACTCAGAGTAACTGTGTGTGAACGGACAACCACGTTTAAAAAAATACCTATCAACCCAGAAAGCGTTTGGTGAGCACAGAACTTCAAATCAAAGAATCCACAACGTATCGAACAACGTTTCAAGTTTGGCCATCATTGATAGATAGTAGTTAAAAAGAGCAAAAACGAAAGGAACAAAATACTCACCTTTGTCAACGACCGAACGAGCAACTACAGATTTGCAGTTCTTCGCGATACCAGCACCAGAAAATTTAACAAGGATCCCTCCGCGTTCAGTTCGATGGCCCATTCTTCGTTTTTCTCACTTTTCTGCTGTCGGATCCGCAGCTATCAAAACGACAGTCCACAGCATCTCCTTATGTTGCTTGACAGTTCGCTCCGCAATGTCTTGGCGTATTCTAGATACCAACAAAGGAGACTGAAGGACAACAGGAAAATTGTCAAGTAACACGATCGTATTCGAAAGAAAGGTGTGGAAGAGAAAGGCACAATATGTTTCTGTCTTCGCGCAGCTTTGAATCCCGAGAAGGAATATAAAAAATCTGGCCTCTTCGGTCTACTTTTGGTAAAAGAACCGCGTTACGGCGTTAAGAAAAGCGAAACCGGCTTGGAGACCGTTGACGACAGGGATATTATCCGGCTGCAAAGAAACCCCTGTTCTATGACTGTGTTCGTATCTCTTCCTCAAGGGCTGTTAGACAGACCGATTCGTCAAATGAGAAAAACGGAGCTTAGACTGAGCGGTGGTGTGGTTGGTTGGTTGGTTGGTTGGTTGGCTTTAAATAATAGTGACCTCGCGGCTAAAAGAAAGGCCTTTAATCCACCATCTACTCGGCCACGCCACCTATTCGGCCACCTGTCCTGTGCGCAATGTATTCCAAAGGCCAATCAATCAAAATGTCAACCACCAAAGCCAATGAAGCTTCCCATCAAGAAGGAAGAATTCTTTTAGCCATTAAAGCTTTAGAAAATGGCCAAATTTC
>JAFEJD010004591.1:0-28680 GCA_018296065.1 Blastomyces percursus
ACCCGCGAGTTTCCTCGCGGGTGAGGTCTTGGCCACAATTATTTGTTGGAAAACTCTGTACTCCTAGTAAGAAACGAGACGAAGAAAAAATTTTCGAAACTCCCGAGATTGTAGATTGCTCGCCTGTTTTTATTGTGACGGGTGGAAATAAATGCAATGCTGGGTTAAAGTCGCCAATTTCATGCATCCCGTAAAGAAAAGGACGAAAAATATTTGGGAAATAGAAAAAAATTAAAAATTAAAAATAAATGCATAACGCCTGCTCCGTGTTTGAAGCCGGATAGATATCAAACACGGGTAAAGTGCGGGCGGGGAGCGAGTATCAGAGTGTTATTAGGGCATATTTAATGTTTTATAGAGTTATTCCCGTAGTGAATTGGCTAAAAATCGGGATACGGGGCCTGCCTTGATGTGTCCGTCCTTGATGACGCTTGAAATGACCGCTTATATTCCGGGATGGCCTGTTCCACGGCCTAGAGGGCCATGCACAGTGCGTGTGTCCTCCGAGCAAAATTCCTATCTCATGGTATAGGGGCAGCGGTGACCCGGGCTTTTTCGACATCTCTACCCCCTCCAGTCTTATGATGCAACCTGTCCTCCTCCTCTTCGGCGATCCGCTCAGCTTCTTTCTGCTCGTGCAGGTATTGACAGAATTTACTATTCCGTCTAATGTGCTCACCATATCGGATGAATGCGAATGGAATAAGCGACATCGCCAGGCTGAAGAATCCCAGCATGCTGCATGACCAACTTACGCCCAAGTGGTTGAACATTGGGGTTGTGGAAATGGGGAGGCAAACGGCAAAAATGCTGCGGCAGCAACTGGCTGCGGACTGAGCACTTGCTGAAAATGTCTCATACGCATCGGCTAGGTAGTTTAGCATTGCCATGAAAATTAGCAAATAGCCCGCCCCAAATGGTATACCGGATAACATGGGGACTGCCCAGTGAATGTTGGGTGAGGCTGTCCAGCCCAGCCAGAATAAAGCAATGACATATAGCGGCCCGCCAATACAGGCAAGAGGGAGACGTCTATACTCCTCAATATTCGCCCAACTTTTGCCCCTAAACTTGGCCTTGTAGAGATAGGAATCCCACCAGTTAAACACCGCACAAGATAGAACAGCACCAAGGGCGACTGAAGGAGTAATGTGTTAGTGAAGGTTCGAATATGCTTAGGAAATCAACGTAACTTACTGGGTAGATACATTAGTCCGCTAACACCAGTATTCATGCCATATATACCTATGATCCACGAGTTAGACAAAGAACTTGTCGGAGTTTCGGAACGGAGGCGAGACTTGCCATACCTTGAAAGATAACCGGATACGCTTGAAAGTAAATAAAAAATATAGCATAGACTATTGCCAGATATAAGCAAGTGAAAAGTACGATTGACTCCTGGAACATCATACGAAGTGGACGGGTTAGCGTGACAGTGAGTATAACCTTTATCCCTTGCTTTTGGATATCAAGAGGGGCGACAATATGAGGGTTGCCTGTGCTCTTGCGTAAAGCTCGAGCTCTCCGCTTCAGGAGAACAGGGGCGTATGTTTCAGGCATAAAAAAGCACAGTGGAGCGGAAACACCTGCGATCATAAGTGCTATCCAAAACGGCCATCTCCAACTTATTGGAGCTGTAAAACCTGACAGCCAGGGGCCGACAAGTGGACCAACGGTAGTCACCTAGGAAAAATGTTAACAGAAACCACCACCGCATTAAAAAAAAAAAAAAAAAAAAAAAAAAAAAAAAAAAAAAAAAAAAAGAACAAGAAAAAGAAAAGGAAAAAGAAGCATGCACTATACAATACGTACAGCCATAAAATACGCCATGACCTGACCTCGCTCTCTTGGATCGTTGTGGATATCGGCAAATAGGCCACCAACAATAGCAAGAGGGGCAGATGCCGCAGCACCCAAAATCAATCTGAACACCAACAGAGACGCCCAATTTTGACATAGCGCACAACCCAGTGTGAAGACCATAAAGAAGAAGAATGGGATTACCATCACGGTTTTCCTTCCGTAAGATTCTGACATGGGTCCACAAACGATTGGCCCAAAGACATAGCCAACTAGGAATAAGGATATGGGGAGAACAAGTTGCTCCTGGCTTGTTATGTCGAACTCTTTGGCAATATATGGCATCGCACCGCTGGGAAGAGAAGAACAGAGAGTACTATTCAGGACAGTTGCCATTCCCCCAGCAAAAACGAATCGCTTCTTGTTCTACGTCATCTCGTTAACCGCTGTCCCACGTTGTATATCTCCCAACCGACGTGACGCTAGACGATTTGTATGTAGTGTACAAAAACTCACTTTGCTCCAATTGAATGGGTTTTCTGGATCCTTAGAATGGAATGACACGACCGTTTTCGAGGCAACTCGACGGAATCTGTAGGCAGAGAGTGCATAATCCATGGTCCCGTCTATAGGGGAGCTATCCCCGTTCTGTGATAGAGAGTCATTCGATAGATTCGGCGTTACCATTTCTGTCTCTGTGTCGATGTCAGATTTTCTGAAGATATTTTGAAGGGATCTAACTATATTTGAAAGAAGACACATACTCATTGGCGCATATATTTCCCCTTTTCCAACGGTCCTTTCCACATCAGCCGTCATGATTGATAAGTATTATTGCTCCCAAATCACAGCAAGAGATGAAAATGAGTCCCACCCCGGAAGCATAACTAATGCCGTAACCACCCACAAATCTTAAACTCAAAAAACACTTTGGGTCGCTGCCATGATTTTATAGCAACCCTATGGCCGCTATCCCCCGCGGCCTAGCGAGAGTGGCCATTATGGTTTCGGCAGTTTAACCATGGCAGAGAGCAGAGAGAGGGGAACTCCAGTCATAAACTGTATACTTTTTACGTACTGAAAATCAGTGAACTGCACTATCAGCGGCCTTTGAGGCCTCGCTAAATGGACTAGGCGAGATAAAATGTATGCTGATCTCGCACTCTCTAGAAAAAAAAATCTTGAAGCGTTGAGGGAATCATGAATAATCATGACGGACAAATTCACCAATTATGTTTCTTCGGCGTTTAAGGGGACATCCCAGCAAATGCACAAACCGGCATCCCTGAAAGTTTCATTCGCCTTCATCTTGCCCCAGTTTTGTGACCAGCCCTACCGCGGTAGCCACGCGGAATCGATGCCTGCAAATGGACTCCGACGCGGTGATTGGGGCCATTATTAATCAATATCGACAAAGTGGAAAGGAGCGGTTTCTAGGTAGCGACTCGAGAAACCGATTCTCATGATCCTTCCCATCCGTTGCGCGTTACCCACTCACTCCGCTTGGGAAAGAGGTGACCATTGCGAGGTGGCGGTCAGACGTCTTCAGATCGCACCAAAACCGCAGAAGTGTACTCTTGGCTCCCGCTGCTCCAGACTGTGAGTGGTCGCGAAAAAAGATCAGTCTGACTACGAGTCAAGAGGCCTCCATCCTTTTTCCCTTTGGCGAACGGTCTCATTCATCTAAAACTTGGCTAGCCAAATTCTCAATATCATGCATTGCCTTTTACCCTTTTTTTTATCCTACGGTTCTCGAGTCAGGCTGCGCCATAAGGAGCATATGGAAACAAAATCCAACACGAAAGGAGGGGTCGTATTCAAAGATGGACGAAATTTTACAGGCTAATTTCGCTACAATCACATGAATGAGTAAGATATGCAACTTCTTCTAATTCAAATATATTCGGTGACATGGGGGAGAAATGTGATTGTTTCATTTCCCAATGCCTTCTTCTACTTATTGAAGGTACGCGCAAAATCAAAATCATTGCCTAGGCTATACAAGTCAAATCCACCGACGAGATACATAGACAGCCAAGGACTCAGGAAAAGGTCCAGAAAAGGTATGGCTTGAGTCATGGATGGAAAGAGCCGATGGTGACAGGAGCAGATAATGCAAGGAGCACTTTAATGCCCATTGAGCTCGCGGGGTAGTTGCTCGGTATCGCTGGACTGCCTTGCATTGAGAGTGGGTGGTGATATTTCCTAGCAAGTCCCGGGCGAGGACGTAACAGGGAAAGCGGTCAACCGTGCTCCAAGGCAGATTTTGCAGACATTTAGGTAACTTCCAGATAATTATAATAATACACGTGTTCCCGTCGCGCCTAGAGGTTCCGGCCCTTCAATTGCAGATGAATCGAATTGTGGAGCGTAAACTGCCCATATCGCATCACTCTCGGGTGCGGATGACGTTCATGTGCAGGGAGGTAAGAACATGATTGGTAATATTTTAGGCTCAAGCCATGATCGCTCTTACGTCCCAAACACAGAGTCTTTCATCCCACCCACAACTTGCGCACCAGCCTTCACTGCCAAAGAGACACCAATCTACACCAGTAGCAAACTCCGTATGGCGCCCCATGCGCCCCAGTTCTCTGCCCATTCCTGGTCCAGCGCTCAGTCCACCGGGCAAGAAACCTGCTTCACCACCTGGCGTTCCGGTATCGGATCCATCGCTCCAAACACGACAGGTCATGTCGTAACTTGCGCTCAGAAGAACGTGTGAAAGATGCGGTGACCAGGTAACCTTCCGGACGGCATACTCATGTCCAATCATTGCGGATAGCGGGCCTTGTTGCGGAGCACGGATGTCAAACGTACGGATCGTCCGGTCGACACCAGCTGTGGCAAGGACTGAGGGTCGATATTTGTTCCAGTCATGCGTCAGAGCCTCTGATGGAGGACATGAGGCAGGTGCGGGCGGAAATCCCGGTTTTGTAGGCACCGAGGTTCCTCCATGGATCGGGATTTGTACTGTAAGATGATTATTTGCAGATGTGGGCGTACGCAAATCGAATACGCGAACGTGGGAGTCTGAAGAGACGCAGGATAAAATATCTGGGGAATGTGGGGAAAAAGCGGCGGAATAGGTGCAGCTATGCGTCGGAAGAGTTAAGAGTGATTGAGGCCTAGATGGAGACCAAATTTTAACGGTTCCGTCCCAACTACTGGAGCAGAATCGGTCCTTGGCTACTAAATTCCAATGAACGGAGAAAACTTCGCGAGAATGTTCCTTCCATCCTTGGACTGGAAACTCGTCCACCGTAGCATCGAAGAGCTTAATACTCCCATCCCCAGACCCCACGAGGGCTTGGTTTTCATGGATTTCGGACCAAGCAATGTCATAGAGGGAATCTTGCGTTGTAAAACTGGATTTTACGATAGAGCTGTTAGTATTACGTAAATCGCGCCAAATAGTTTTTTTAAAAAAATTATAAAGTATATATCCAGGGGTGTTGAGGCAATTGTGTTTAAAGATCTTGCTACATCCTTGGGGGCTTACTATTTCAGAGGGACGATGCCGTTGGGTGTCAGGTCGAGAATGTAGAGCCTGCCGTTTCCAACAAGGCCAAAATTCGCAGATGCAGCAACGGCAAGACGCGAGTCAAAGAATGGGGAGTATTTCACTGCATATCCGTTGAATCCCTCTGTGCGGAACTCAAGCATGTTGTCGAGCGGGGGAGGGGCAGGAGGAATGGTTCCAACTGGTTGATCCCAAATAAGTTGACGCGGGTTTATAGGTGGCCTGCTGTACTCATGGCGTCTGTGAAGCGTCAATGTGAGTGAGTCCCTTCGGAGATATGTATGGGAATCCGCATCCTCAGATGTTGCTCCGGGATAGCTCGTGTGTCGCAGGGAAGAAACCGCTCCAAAGCAGATCGAACTCCAAATCCGGCGGCTTATGGGACGTTGAACCTTCCAAACCACCGAGGTCCATAGGGTTTGGCTTGGCAGAGTGGTTGGCCGATGTCATCATCACGTGGAGTAGGTTAGGTATGGATCTGATAGTCATATAAACCTTCCCAGGGGGAGAACTCGGATGGCTGAGTATCGTTCTGTAATTTCACGGAGAACACCAAGATGAATGCTGAATTTCAGGCTGAGGAATGTCTTGTGTGTTCCGTTATTATTGAACAGCCAGTCTCTACTGCGGTTTGTGCAAGATAGATATGTCCATAGCTAATATTTCACAATCATAACTAGCCCAGACGCATCCAAATTCGCCAAATGCCCCAAACCTTCTCTGAGTTCTTATCCATCAGATTGACCATTGCGGAGTAGATTTCTCTAGATAAGAATCATCGTCGCTTCCTACGTTGTGAGCCGATAATGTCTCCCCCCCGCGCCTCCCAATTACTACCACAAAAAGGGCTTCAATTCGAAGCCTCAACGATTTTCTTTTCTTTTTATGAGAAGGTTCAATTCCCGGGGCACGCCAGATTTATTAGTAATTCAATAGTTATCGAGTCCTTTAACTATGTTGGAGGGGCTTGGCTTGGATGGTTCGTCCTCCTCTACCAATATGGTGAGAGGGTAATTGAGCTCTTTTGCCCCAGTAGCCTAGAAACTAAGAGTCGGTCGTTGGAAATCAATTAATATCACGTGATCCCGCATCTCTCTCGTATTATCTGTTGGAGGGGCTTGGCTTGGATGGTTCGTCCTCCTCTACCAATATGGTGAGAGGGTAATTGAGCTCTTTTGCCCCAGTAGCCTAGATTATCTCACCAGGAAGGCGACCAACACTAAAAATAGGCGCGGACATAGCAGGCAATAAATGGCCCCGAGCAGGGGATTGCTGTTATCCGAACACATAAAGTAAATTGAAAGGAACTTGAAAAGAAATGGATAAGTTCCTGTCTCGGAAACGTCCACGAAAAGCCTCCCCGCCGGGATCTCATGAAGAGGCAGCACTTCGTTCGGTCAATGACGGAGACGGTGAAATAGCCAAAGATGAGGAATCGACAGACGTAAAGCTGGCGATTCTAGCATCCCTCTTTCCAGACTTCCAGCAAGAATTCCTCCTTGACATGCTGGTTGCTAGTGAAGGATCCGTCACAACTGCGTGCTCAACTCTATCATCCCAGACACCCCCGAGCGGGAATAAGAAGCGCAAAATTTCATGTGGCTTGGGCATACAAAGCTCGCTCTCTTCATTCGGTGTAACAGCGACAAACTTATCAACCTCAAAAGCAGGGCCGAAAAACCTCACAAAGAGAGGCCGTACATTGCACCTTTTCTCCCCAGAGGACATATCCAAGAACACCCCTTGCACTATAATTCACAACTTCCTTCCCGCAGAGGAAGCCAACAATCTCCTCCGGGAACTGCTAGAAGAATCCAAAACTTTCCAGAGACAAACCTTCCAGCTCTTCGAAAACACTGTCCAAAGTCCCCACTCCGTAGGCTTCTACGTCGCCAGTGCCGAAGAGCTACATCAGCAGAGACACGAATACTCCTACAATGGCACTTATCGAACAGATGTCCGACAATTAACCCCAGAACTCCGTCGTGTTTCTACAAGAGTTCAGCAAGCCGTGAACGACGAGATCCATAAGCGTATCGCATCACACTACCCGGGCGGGAAGAAGCTAAAATACCAATCGTCACGTACATGGGTACCCAACGCAGCCTTCGTGAATTGTTATGATGGCCCCTCTGAGAGCGTAGGCTACCACTCAGATGAACTGACATATCTAGGGCCCCGACCTGTCATTGGCAGTTTAAGTCTAGGCGTCGCGAGGGAGTTTCGAGTGCGCAGAATTGTGCCGCCTGATGATCCTGAGGATCCCAATGCCAACGACAACGATAGTAATACTAACATTAACGAGGAAGCAACAGCGCCACAAGCATCTACATCTACAACAGCAGCACCAGCCAGAGCAGACATCCAAGGCCAAATCTCCATCCACCTTCCCCACAACTCCCTCCTAATAATGCACGCCGAAACCCAGGAGGAATACAAACACAGCATCAGCCCCGCACAGACAATATCGCCACACCCCATCGCAGGCAACAAGCGAATAAACATCACATACCGCTGGTACCGCGAGTCTCTGCATCCGCGACACACGCCCAAGTGCCGTTGCGGAATGCCGTGTGTGTTGCGTTGCGTGCAGAGGAGACGGGAGACGCGGGGGAGGTACATGTGGATGTGCTATGCTGGGTATGCAGTCGGGAAAACGTCGTGCTCTTTCTTTCAATGGGCGGAGTTTGATGATGAAGGGGAACCCATTTGGAGGAATGGGGTGGGAAAAGGCCGTGGAAAGTGAAAGGTGGAAAATTATGGGGCGTAACGGACATGTAAATATAGTTGGGAAATGATGGATGATACATTATGACATTGTTTATGAACTGAATGAGTGGCATCGAGTTTAGCTTTTGGTTCCTACGTTCGACACGGTTGCCCCTCGTTCGTAAATTAGAATGGCGTATACTTTCTGTCCCTCTCACGGTCGTTGTTTCGCAAAAGCAAAGCGGTAATATCAATAAGGAGATAATATTTACGTTATTTTTTTTTTTTATACCTATGACCGTTTAGGCCACCTAGTGCAATAAATTATATATAATCGAACACGCTACCAGTTGAGGCCCCTCATTTCGAATCGTGAACAAGAACACAGAAAAAGAAAATCCCCACGCAAAATGTAGACAATCCCACCACTAATCTTCTATTTTATATCTTGAGCTAACGGGAAGGCTGCCGTTAGCACCTACGAAATCGGCGAAACGAAAGTCTGGTCTCGAGCGACTTTCTCATCTGAAGAGATATTGTGAAAACAGTTGCAGTCACAGCCTTCGACCAAATTGCGGAATGGGTTCATACTGCCCAGCTCTACCTGTGGACTATTATGAATCTCCAGAACCTGTGACAAGTGTGATGGCGAAGAAGTGAAAGACCGCTCTCTACTATCTTTTCCCTGTTCCGATTTCGTATAGTCGTCACTGTCGAGATGGTGACTCAGATGCATTGAATGAATTGGTTTGACTCTTCCTTGAACGGCGTTTTCCTCGCCATATAACTTGCCGACATCTTTGTGAAGTGCCTCTCTGACTTTTTTGCTGAATACTGAGTTATTCCGGGGAAAGCGGGTAATTTCACACTTGTTCTCCAATTTGATAACCGCAGGGCCTGATAGCGCTGAATGACTGTGCTCTAGGTTCACGGTGAAAATGTTCTCAGAGACCGCTCTGTCAGATGGTCTAAGGAGCCCATGGAGTTGATCGATCATTTGATCGACATCGCTATCGACTGGATTTTGGGTGCGGTCGCCAAGGACAGATAACTCTTCCATTGCTCCAGATACAGCTTTGATTTTAACAAGGAGAGTCCACTTCTCGCCTGGCCGCAAAGCTTTACATTTCGTCTCCCCAAGGATGGCTTCGATACCACAACCATTTTGTCCCGCGAGGCCTATGGACAAGTTTGACAGAACACCAGGATCAAGTCCAAAGCGAAGATGGCGCATAACCTGCTTTAAATTATTCTTTAGCGCATTCACGCCATCGTTGTCTTCCTCCTCGTCAAAACTAGCAGACAGATGCCAGCCATCCATTGGCTCGGAAACCCATACTACGGGTTCTGGAGATATGGTGTGAAATCTCACTCGACTCCTTATGTTGGTAGTTATTTCAGACAGTGAAATGCCTAGACTTGCAGTGACCACAAAAAAATGACGTAGTGCTCCCCTGCTCGAATACCTCAGAAGCAAATTCGACGCCTCATAGAGAGTTTTTGAGGTGCGAGTCAGATTTGGCTCGTCGCCCGGAAACTCGAAGATTTGCACAGATTGAAGTAAACCTCGGATAACATCGAGGTTACAAGTAGATAGCGGTAGAAGAAGCTGTAGATTTTGTGCAGGATCAGCAGATACGCAGCCGATTGCCAGTCGGTCAACGAGCATATCCATTGACGAAGCCAAATGGAGTACGGTATTGCACGCTCCTTTTAATAGAGCGGGCGGCATACTTGCTCTGGCCGCCTAGTCAGCTATGACTTTTTAGAATTGAGTAGGGGAACCCACGAATTATCTAGGAGAACCATAATGTCCAGTGGCACGTCGCACCCAATCTGGCTTTCAAGCTCGCCGTCCAAATTAACGTTTGCAGATATTTCCACCGCAGCCCAGGTGAAAAGATCCTCGAGAGCAGAAATTTTCATAGTATCCATTGTGATATCTATCTTAGCACTCGTAATTGGAAGGGGGCAAGAGAAGCGAGTATGGACGTTTTTGCGGTGTTTTGGCACACAAAGGTGAGTTCTAGTAAACGGGGGAATGCTTTGCCCCAATTTTTCAGGGGCAGCTGTTAGCTGTGTCGAGATAGGCTCGCGGATTTTATGATTTAGCGGATGGCGATGCGTATTTGGAGAATTTGGTTCTGTATAAACACGTATTGGGCGATCTAGTCTCGAGTAACCACCAGATGCCTGTCCCGGGCTTGAGTGACGTGATTTACCGAAATCCAATACTTGAGCAACCCGAGCGAATATCCCCCCTTTAGACGGAATCCGTCGCGCCACATTATGTACCTCCGAACGTGATCTCTGATTTATTTCCTAAACACTGAGAATTAGGCTGTTTTGCTTCGTTGATGGGTGTGACAAAACACATACCTCGTCCATGCTACCCCTATTGTTGTTAAATGTCTGGAACGATAGAAGACGCAAATCAAAGAAGGAATGTCGTTCAATATAGTGAGATTTAGATGAACGCAAGCTATCCTGCTGTACTTGTAGTATTGAGTACTGGGGCTCCCTCGAGAACTGGAGCGGTCGACGAATGGCATAAGACGAGTGCCGCCGGGGAATCGCATAAGGGGGAGCAGAGCTCTTTAAAGAACTAGTGGAAGTAGCCTCTGGAACAGTTGGTAAACGTCGTTTGAAGATGCGCAAAGGCAGTGTTGCGGGGATGGTTGTGCTATCTTCCTCGGGACGTGGCTGGATGTCCTTGTTCGACGTGGGCATGACGTCTGGTGAGATTATATAACCCGTTGAACGCCCTTTCGGTGAATACCTATTAGACGTGCTCCCTCAACAGCGCCGGCTTCATGTACATAACTGCGTCGCCGTCGCTGGACTCGGATCTCTTTGTCGACGCGTTCGACGACTCAGATGATGACGATAGCCAGTGTGCGTTTGAATGAGCCCTCTTTGAGTAGCTGATATGTCCAGAACGAAGACGCCGTCGCTCCCGATACAAACTCCAGTACTCTGAGCACGCTAGAGCTGTTGCAAGAATGGTAAACAGGACAACGATGGGAACAAGAACCAATGCAATTAAGATTAGATTCCTATTTGCTTCGCTCCGGGTTATCCTGTACATATCGAAACTTGCTCTTGGTTTATATCTATCTCACCCCGATTTTGAGCGGATATCTTGAATGATTTTATGTATAGAATTTGAGCGTAGCCGCCAAATACTAGAAGCATAGAAGGATAGAATATGAGAATATTAAACGTGAAGTAGATGTTGATGCAATTCAGCTTAGAGAGAGGAACGGAAAGCTGTGTTGACAAAAGAGAATAACAAAGAAAAACACGGCAAAAGAAGTAACAACCGCGTCATGTAGTAGGCACGATGCTGGTTCATATATAAGCCACCAAAAATCAGCGGAATAAAAATAGATTTTGGGATATCAAAACGACGCTTCGCATACTTAAAAAAGGCCAGCTAGAATTCAATGGTCAAGGCGCAAGATCCCCAAAAAGCAGAAAGAAGTCATCCACGACTCCGGCTCCCCTATCCCGAAATTTGCTCATTGGGTCTAGAGGCGAGCACAGTCATGCTGTCTCTATCTGGCCACCTTCTTGGGTAGAGATACCCTGAGTAGAGATAATCTCTTCCTTCGTTTTGGAAAGCGTATCACTGTCAAGTTTGATAAATCGAATCTAGAATGCAAATACGAGTTAACGTCTTTTGGAAATTCAATATGCGTATATCAGAAACCCGCTATCGATCCAGCAGCTGCACTCACCAGATCATCACTCGCGCCACTACGCATACTATTGCCGAAAAGGACCGATTCCAAATAACTAGTCTCAATTCCAGTCTGAACCCTCGTCTCCCAGACACCCTCCCAGTTCCATTCCCCAGGCCGCCGTGCTGGAAGGCTACCCTTTTTTGGGGACGTATCTACACCATCTTCTCCTTCCCTATATCCCAGGCCCCGATGAGATCGCCACGCATGCCAGGCTCCCGGGTTTCCAGCCGCCTCCAGCGGTATCGAGTCTAATACTGCTTCGTCATCAAATGTCGACCGAATATAGTTGAGCACCTTCAATACTGGGACATTCAGCTGAAGGCTGGAAGTATACGGCGAGCCGGTTGGCAATGGAGGTACATGTCCATGGGAATCATGCGATGAGACTCGCCCGGCGAATGAGGCATCTTGTCCTCCCGTAGACGACGTCCCAGGATTGGTAGAAATTGTGTCTGGAGTTGACTGGCTTGTTCTCTGACTAACCTGTTGCTGTTCTGAGGCTGTTGGTTTCGTGCCGCTTTGGTCGCTTCCACTCACGTTCCTCGATTGTGTCGCTGAATTCGATGCACTCCTGCGTGCCCTTCCGAACCAATGTGGAAACCCATGTCTCAGACTAAAGCCACCAGGCGGCAGGCGTTCCTCATCCGTTGCGCTTACAGTGTCCGTATCAGGGGAGTTCGTACTAAATGTGTACGTTGTGAGTGGCACGATGAGGGGGTGGAATATGTCTGTTGTGAAGGTCACCAATGGCGGTAGATCTGGATATGTCGATGGAAAGCGGAGCTGGAATCGTAAAATAGCGGATGCGTAGGGGCCTGATTATACAGTAAGTTGGTTCGTTAGCTTATAATTCATCGCAGTTTAACATCACGTCAAAAATATTGGGAAAAAGGATAACGGGGAGAATATTATTTCATTACCTTTCTGGACAAAAATAACTCCGGACCAGAAGGTCGGATCTGTCGCTGAGATATTCACATAGACACCAGGGGGAGGGGCGGTTTTCAAGCTGGCGCTGTTTGCGGAAGAGACCCGTTAGCGTTCAATGCAACCAACAACTTACAAAAAGTTATCTTTGCAAAAGGAGAAGCGAGCAACATCATAAAGAAACCTATGCTCGACTTACAATTCAAGCCGAAGCTGTTGTTTGCGAAGAGATGGGATGCTGGGAAGCTTGTAGGACGACATTCTAGTAATCGGTTCGATATGTTCCTTGGGAACGACAACGGCCCTGGGTTCCGCCGACGATGAAAGCTTCGATGGGAAATGGGGTGGGGTGGGTGGAACCGGGTCTTGGCGTTCAAGGGAACTGCCGAGGTCCAATGCCAGCAATGAACAAGCACATCACTCCACATGATACTGAAGGGGAAAAAAATCCATCCACACGGTCCATTCTACTTCTAACCCGTTTTCTGGGCAAGAATCTATTTCTATCTGATCCTACATTACTTCCCGACCTTCAATTCCATATTGGAGGTAGCTAGAGTTCCGAAGGCCCTAGAAATGGACGTTAGCTCGGCCAACAAACAATCCTCTTAGGTAATAGGGTCTGTCAACAGACGAAGTATGTCCTCAAGAAACCACTAGCACTCACGCTCAGAGATGGAGGGTTTCAATGCCCATCTCCTCAATCAATGGCAACCATTCGGGGCAGCTCAAAACTCCCGTTCTAGTGCGGACGGAGATATATCGGGGAGAAAGATACCATTGCAACGAGCACCTTCCGCTTTGCGACAATGCATCATCTGTACATCCCACCAAGACTACCTTCCCCAGTCCAATCGCTATCACCAGGCGGTTAAAAGTGGAAGTGCTCAGGTCATCTGATTCGTTGTCACTCGCCAGAACCAATCGGCATGAATGGTGCTTAATTGGCATACAAGAGATAGATAGAGACAACGAAACAAGGGCATGTACTGGCAGTGTGGCATAACGAAGAACGTAATTTTCATTCGATCAATTGATATTGACAAATTTCTCATGACCTAACTGGTTTTCTAACAGCCAGCCCTATGTGGAGGGTGGAGGCTGCCAGCACGAGCCTAACCTAGCCGGCAATTTCCCGCCCCGGATGCTCAATCCTTCGATAGCATGAAGAATCATTGTTGCGGCCGTAGCAGCCGGCATTAGGGCCTCGCCCGGACGGGCCGGCGAAAAGGTGACTTCACGGCACTAATAGAACCCTGAAGGCCAATGCCCTGGCTCTCGGAGACAAATACAGATGGTATGTGCTAGTTATACACAGATTCATAATGAGAAGAAAAACCCAGAATTTCTACAATTGGGCAAAATTAACAGCTCAACAGCCAATTAAAATGGAGCACAGCAAACACATTTCCACGTACTTTATATTCATAGTACAAAGAATAGTATAACTCGGGATCTGCTAGATCTGCCAATGAACACGTAATTCAGGCATTTCCCATCTTGGATGCAGTTATACACACTGTTTTTGGACCTCCAGGAATGGTGAAAGGTATCAGACGGACAACACACGGACGCTAAACAATGAGCTGATTGATAAGCACGGTGGTGCAATCATTGCGCGTTCCCTATTGCCGATTGGAAACCTGAGCCGCCAAAATAGCGCAGACCCTAGCACTATGTAAATGCCTTCACCGATAGATGTAAAAGGGAAGACGCTCGATTTTGGCACCCGCAGCGACACGAGTCCCATTCAAGCCTGATGCCTAGGTATTTCGACTCGACTCGGGAGTCGCGCGTAAGCACGCAATTCAGTCACATGCGGAGCGGAGGTATGGGATGGGAAAGCATGCAGGAAAAGTGAGCGAGCGTGCATTCCTAGCAGCCGCCAACGCGACTCCGAGACCGGCGCGGTTGAATAGGGTTTAACACCTTGGAAGTTGGAGTTAGAGAAGCAATTTGCCGTCATTCGTCCCGATGGCCAAATGCGTCGATAGCGCATTCGTATTATTCTAATTCCCATTTGACCACTCGTCGTCGTCCGATGATTAAGTACGCCCTAAAAAACTGAACCAGAGCTTCTGGAAAGGAGGCTTGGATCCCGCAGAGTGCAGCTAACCCAGCTAGGGTTGGATGTCAAACGAAGGGCGTGAGAGACAGGGATCAGACGCCCGCTGATGTAATCCATCGTCAGGAGGCTGACTTTAGCTCCATTTCCGCCGCATATTGCTCTCAAGCCTCAAGCCTCAACCTCAGGACAACTTGAACTGATACACAGTAGACTGTCGAGCGTTTATTCCTGGTGTTTCTTGGCTCATGAGCCGTTCAGCCCCCCGTTCAATTGTTCCCCTCTGATCACGCGGCTGTAGACTTGAAGACCCAGACAAGATTTATGTAGAAAGCCCAGGTGCAGCAGTGTCGGTCGAGAGAGATGAAGGTACATTGTACATCGACAGGTAACTAACTATTAGTGGAGCATTTCATCTTATCCAACCGCCAAGACCTTTGACCCCGGCATCACCTTGAACGAAGCTACTGAATAATGAGGCTAACAAGGTTGTTGCAGGAAACCATTGCTGTGCTCTGCCCCGCTGCCAACGCTACTCCAATATCAGATATCCCATGGAGAACCCAGACTTGCAAAGTCAATGCCGCAGCCGAGTCCGGAACCTCTCCACCGATGCAAGGCGGGCCCAACCAACCAGAAGCTTAATAAACACGAAGTTTCCTGAATCTGTGACTCAATGTTGTCTTCTCTTCTTGAACATTTCTTCTCTTTGACATTCTTACGCCCATCTCTTCCATCTCCTGTTGTTTTCATCTGCGCTCTTTCCTTTCCATTTATAGCCGAATCTCCTACGGAGTTTCACCCCCTTCTCAGCTTCCGTCATTTTGTTGCCCGGGCTTCAACCCAAATTGCCGGTAGGGGGGCAATCTGGCTCGGTTTGTGTTGAAACGTTCACATATATCATGGAATATTTCGACTTCGAACAAGCAGCCCGGGATGATGATGTTGCCTCTAATTGCCAAGTGATCGATGAATCTGACTTCGCTGAGAAGTATGATACTTTAACTGTTGAAGACGACTCCGTGCTCCCCTCTCCCGAACCGCCCACCGCGCGGCCTGATAACTCTCAAGAACAAGAAGCGCTCCCAAGCCTACTTGATAGGGGTGTATTTCCAGTCACCCGGGCTAAGGAGCCCTGCGATTTATGTCGTTCCCGAGGCCTTGACTGTTTCATGGCAAAACGGGGTGTGATGCAGAACAACGGTTGTACATGCTGTATCTCTCTCTACCGTGAATGCAGTTTCACACGGACTAAGCCTCATGAAAAAGGATTGGATACGTTACATGTTGTCTCCGAAGATAGCTACGTGCCAATCGGCAGCTTTACAGGCAAGAAACTTTTAAGGTCCTTTCATGGTGGCACCTGTAGCACCACTTTCGAAGAAACGGAACCGAACGGGCGAAAAAGTGGCTCCAGATTCCCAAGAGAAGCTATTAGGGTCCTTAAGACGTGGCTCACGGAGCACGCCAGCCATCCTTATCCCTCAGACAAGGAAAAAGACGAATTGAAGTTGAAGACAGGCCTAAAGCGTAGCCAGATCTGCAATTGGCTTGCAAATGCCCGTCGTCGAGGCAAAGTCCGACCATCGCCTCGCGATCGCTCTCCTCCACCCACGGGGGCTCTGGATATTCCACGAAAACAGCTAGCCCCAGGGGTCGATATTTCCGAGTTGACTCCCCTTGAACGTTGGAAGCATTCACCCCCTGAACACGAACCTGCGTCAGCCACAGATATTATCCGAGCCATGGCAACTGCACCGTACGCGCCAGAGCGGAATCCGTTTAGTGGCGGGGAGAAAGATCCCTCCAGTGCTGGCCGTTTCCGCGCGCATTCTCGAAAAACCGGCTCGAGCACTGACGGTTCAGGGCTCTCCAATGTACTTCCCGCCCGGTCGGTGAGTAGCTACAGTTTGGACACAACACAATCTAGTATCTCCGACATGTCTTTCGCATCCGCATTCTCTCATCGTTCGTCCCGCGCCTCGTTCAACTCTTTTGACGGAAAAGACCGCCGTAGACGTCGCCATAAATCTGCGGTTGGGCAAAATGCGTTTCAAAATTCCCGGGCTGCTCGAATTTTCCAATGCACTTTCTGCACTGATTCATTTAGTACCAAATATGATTGGCAACGGCACGAGAAATCATTGCATCTTGCGTTGGAGAAGTGGACATGTACACCACAGGGAGGGGTCGTCACAATCAATGGCGCAGTCGTCTGTGCCTTCTGCAAAAGCGCCAATCCAGATGATGACCACCTTGAGTCACATAATTTCAATGCTTGCCAGGAGAAGTCCCTTCAGGAACGGACCTTCTATCGAAAAGACCACCTCAGCCAACATCTTCGTTTGATGCATTCTGTAAAGTTCGGCGCTTGGATGGAAAGCTGGAGAAGTGCGACGACTGAAATCCGGTCACGCTGTGGGTTTTGCTCCGCCATATTTAATACCTGGAAAGAACGTGTCGATCATCTCTCAATTCATTTTAAAGCTGGTAATGATATGTCACAGTGGAAAGGTGACTGGGGTTTCGAACCTGGCGTTCAGCGGCTTGTTGAAAATGGCATGCCTCCATATCTAATTGGAGAAGAACGGAAGACACCGGATCCGTGGGTCGCTAGACCTCCGGCGAAGAAATCCAGTTATGATGCTCTAAGGAGAGGTTCGGATCCTAGCTCCGGCGCTGAGTCAGGTGACATGCCAGTCCCCGGAGACGCAAATTGTTTCCGCCGCCTGGGGATTGAACTCTCCTCGTATATCAGCCGCCAGGTTGCCCGCGGCAGCATTCCGACCGACTCGGATATATTGAGCGAAGCCCGACAAATCGTTTATGGATCTGACGACCCGTGGAACCAAACTTGTGCCGACAATCCGATATGGCTATCTATTCTAAAGCGAGACAACGGCCTTTGTGAACCTCCGGGAATCGAAAATATCCAGCTAGATGATCTAGGAATGCAACCGCCCTTCGCTGCCCCTGGACTTTCCCAACCCCCTATGCATAAACTTCTGACCATTCCGCCTAACCTTAACAATGCGGGTTTCAACAGTTCCGGTTTCCAGAGTCCAGCATTGTACAGCACCAGTTTCAATTCTGGAGCTCCGAGTGTCCATGGTAGTTTCATGGATAGCGCTACGGGAAGCGTAGGTGTTAGTTCAGCTGGATTCCCAGGTGGCGGCTGGCCAGGTTTGACAACATCCAATACCCTATCTTCTTCTTCCCCGGTCACCGCTGGCTTCGATCTGGGAATCCAGAATACGTACCACTATCTCCAACAACCTCCGGGGAGTGTTCACGGGGATCTAGGCGCAAATTTCAATGATATACATACCGATGGGTTCGAACCCGAAGGCCACCACCGGGCGGGCAATAATGAGGGTAAATTTGGCATTGTGGACCGGCACAGCTTGTCTGAAGCTCCTTCCTATTTCGGAGTGCCATCTACTACGCCAATAGACATCCCCTCATCGGTTGCTCCTGTGTCCGGGACCCATATTGCGTCCGGTTCATTCGAGCCTTGTTTCCGGAACATATTTGATGATCACTTTGATATTAATTAGTGTCCGCTTCTTCTGCATTGCTCTTTCGTGCGATTCAGGACAATATTTGGGGGTAATGGTTGGTCTGCGTTGGGCATTCTCGGTTGCTACGAAATCGATTTATCCGCGTCAGGCCGTTAATTATATGATAGAGAGGGGGGAAATGATAGAGGAAAAGAAAAGCAAGATACCTCAGCGCCACGAAACGCCATGATGATATGATTGCTTTTGCTTTTTGGCACGTCAGTTGAATACAAAAGTTTGCTTACATTATCGAAGAATAGAAAGGATCAGAATGAATGAAGTGGATGGTTTTTTCAACATCTTATCATCATCTGCCTTGGCCTAATTTGTGTCATTTTTATACATTTTGTGATGTTTTCCAATTTTTTCCCCCTTCATTCACATTCACTTATGACATATGACACATTAATGTTAATTGTTTCTTTCCCCTTTTTTTTTTTTTTTTTTTTTTTTTTTTTTTCTCACACTTGCTTTTGATCGGTAGGCGTTTCTTGGTTTGAAGCGGATTTTACTATTGGTCTTTTCCCCATGCGTGAGACCTCTTTGAGCCGGGGAGCTCAGGAAGACAGGACACGTTAGACGGATCAGATTAGAGTCTTGGATATACAACATGTACACAATCACATCTACCAACTCCACTCCATAGCAATTGGATTTCAGCTTGCCTGAGGTTCAAGCGAAATGTGCAAAAAGGTCTCTTGGATTATCATTGAGAGGCTCCCAGCTCGGTGTTAACAGGTTTAATAGAGCATCTGAAGATGACTCATAATCTTGGATATATACATGCGAAGAGACGCTAGAAAATGCCTTGTAGGCTAGAGAGGCAGGTAGTAGGTCCATATACAAACATCATGCTATCCTATCCACACTCACACAAGGCCCGCTTCCCTATCCTTATTAAATTTATCAGCCACCTCTCTCGTCTTCCCAATGATCTCTACACAGCCAGGAGAGTCAGAATGACAACAGATGGAAACCGGATAATCTCCTATAGGCATCGCGACCACCGTACCATCCACGGCAGTCACCGACTGGGTCCGAATCTGCTGAGTGACATGTTTCTCCACATCCGCCAGGTCCCACGGTTTCTTCTTGCGATCAATCACCAAAGACCCATCCGCCCGGTACTTGACATCACCATACAACTCTGCCCAGAACGGGATGCCAAGATCCTTCGCTGCCTTTTCCATATTGGTACCTGCGAGGCCAAAGACCGGTATTCCCCTGGGGATACCCAACATCACGGCTTTGGCTACTTCATAGTCGCGGCACATCATGCCGTAGAGGATGCCGTGGGGTTTAACGTGATGGAGGGGAATGCCTTCTCGGTCCAAGAAGCCCTTGAGGGCGCCGACTTGGTAGACTGTTAGGGCGGTTAGTTCTTCAGGAGTGAGTTTCATTTCTCGTCGGCCGAAGCCCTGGAGGTCAGGGAGGCCGGGGTGGGCGCCGATTTTGACGTTGTGGGCTTTGCAGTTTCGGACGGTTTCCATCATAATGAGGGGGTCGCTTTAATAAAATTTAAATGGAGGAGTCGGGAAGAGAATTAGCTGTGATATTCTGCATCTTTGATTTGTTTTTGGATTGTGCATGTGCTTCATTTCATGCTGGCCATATGGCTCTCTTTTCTCCCAGTACTTCCACGTTTCCTTTCTTCTCTTTTTCTTCTACCTTCCCCTTCGATCTCAATGTCATATGCCTCCTAGGGAATAAGGAGGACATGAAATTCTTCATGACCCAAAGTCGCTACAAAACATGGGAGCACGGCTTACCCAGCATGAAATCCACAGGCAATATTTGCGATATCAACCAGAGGGAGAAGCTCGAGGTCCGGGCCACATGCCCAATTCCCGTACTAGATATGGAGACCCATCAGTTAACCCTTCAGAAACTTGATGCACGCCCCTAGTAACTGCACCTGGCTGTGAATAACAAAGGCATGGAGTGAGTAGGGGGCGGGGGGATATATGTACAGCTTCTCCCATGTCACAATTTATCAGGGCTTTGTGTTTTATTGGCGCCATTGTGTCTGGATACCCAAGTAGGAGGAGATCTGTCGTAATAAATTATCAATATGTTGTAGTTTGGATGAAGGAGCTGGTATGGTTGTTGTCGTGGTGCTGTATGGAGCTAGTTGGTTTGGCCAGGAGATCATAAATTTTAATGTCAAGGGCTAGGTCGACGCAAAGATAGATCCTCACGTGCTATTGTGTACTTTTATACCATCCTTCTAAGGGCGGTGTTCGGTTGCACGTTCAACTGTATAATCTTGTATAAAAACCCACTTACACACTCTTTCCAAACATTGTTTGTGTTCGGTGTGCCATCCTTATATCTCTATTTAATCTCCGCTTACACAGGATTAAACTTCAATGGTGTATTTAGACTGAAAAGTGGAGGGTTGTAACTGAATTAGGCAAGGAGGGAGAGTAGTGTACAAAGCTGTATATCCTGCCAGGTCAATAGACATGACATGGTATTAACCTCGTAGTAGTGGGGCAGACAGATTCCTCCATCATCATCACCCCCGGCATTACACCAATATTCGCTTTTCGCGTGCAGGTTATACAGAATTGAACGTGCAACCGAACACGCCCAAAAGTTTCAAGCTCAACATGGAGAATGTGGTCGAAAATGGCGGGCATCCGGGCGAGCCCCAGAATGCCGAGCTAACTTTTTTACTTCTGACACCCCGCAGTTCCCCAGCTGCCATTGCTAGCTACCATCTCTCGGGTGCCGGACACATGGATGGCGTTCCCCGATATGAGACTTCGGGCTCGGGTATCGAATCAGATACACCAGCATCGCCGAATTACCAGGCAGCTGAAGGCAGGCTGAATGGTGGGAGACGTTAGAACTAGCGCCGTGGGAACCGAGCCAGGCCTTATCTAACGCCCCTGGTCTTGGCTCTGCGCCACGCCGCCTTGAGCCTCGTTCTCCAACCACCACAGCGGCTCAAATACGCAGAGCAGAGTACACAGCTATCTCGCGCCTAAACACACCCAACACACCCGACACAGCCCTCCCTTCCCGAAACCCCTCCTCATAGCATCGCCAGACTAGCTCAGGTCGGCAATGATGCGAAAATGTCTATCACCCTTCTCCAGGTCGGAAATGGCCAGCTACAGGAGAAAATTGCCGAAACTTCGAGTTAAGGTTTTCCAGCGCGCGTTTTCTCGCCATGTTCCCCGCATTCGCCCCTAGGCGAACCTGCTTTTCGGCTCCTGTCCCACTGCAAGGTGGAGGGGCATCACCAACCTGATGGCCGATTGGGTGGCCTTTCTGGAGAATTCTCCGCTAAGGTCTGGGGTCCAAACCCCCATTCGGGATATACAATCGTAGAGGGTGCCAATTCCTCACAGCCGGCGAAAAGGGGGAGAATTAAAACGCCGGACATCCCTCCTTTGCCATCGCGGGATAATCCAAGGTCCAATGCTCTCCTTCATCTCGGAAAGTCAATCATTACAACCCATACTTTTCTCTATCACTGTTCCATCATGGAATCGCTGAGGACTCTTCTAATCGCGAATCGCGGAGAAATTGCTGTGAGGATTATTAAAACCGCGAAGTAAGCGCTTAAAACGGCTTTGCATCATTCCCCCTTTGCGTTTGGGTTGCATGTACTGTATATGGCGCCGAAGAGCCAATAAAACCTTTGCCTCATTTTTTCTGCTCCTGCAGCATTTGTAGATATAGATTATCGTGAGCTGAGAATCTACTCAATATTTAGGGCATTGAAAGTTCGAACTATCGCAATATACACCGAACCTGATGCCATTTCTACGCATGTTTCCCTAGCAGATGAATCTGTTCTTCTAGAAGGACCTCCAACCAAAGCTTATGTTGACGGGTATGATCAGCACTACTCCATCTATACGGTTCTCTATGTCCGACCTTCTCTATGTAACTTACATAACTGACAACATGTTGTGAAGGGAGCAAATAATTGCCATTGCCAAAAAATACAAGGCTGATGCCATCATCCCTGGCTATGGGTTTCTCTCGGAGAACACAGAGTTCGCTCGGATGGCCATGCGGGCGGGAATCGCATTTGCAGGCCCCAGCCCTGAAAGTATTGAAGCCTTTGGACTGAAGCATAGAGCTCGGGAGCTGGCCATAGCGGCTGGTGTTCCAATCGTCCCAGGTACTCAATCCCTTGTCGAAAATGAAGACGAGGCGGTTGAAGCCTCCAAAAAGCTTGGATTTCCGGTATTTGACTCCCATCGTTCTCTTCAGTCCCTTTTCTATTATTTTCTTGTGCTATCAGCTGGACAATATAGGCCGGAAAAGGCTAATAGTTGGCTGTTAGGTTATGCTAAAAGCAACCGCTGGAGGAGGAGGAATGGGGTTGTTAACTTGTTACTCGGAACAAGATGTGCGCGAGTCATTCGCAACGGTAAGATCAAGGGGTGAAGCCCTCTTTAAAAATGCTGGCATGTTCATTGAGAGATACTATCCATCCAGCCATCATATTGAAGTCCAAGTGTTCGGTAACGGCTTTGGGAAAGCTGTTCATTTCGGCGAAAGAGAGTGTTCAATTCAGAGACGGCATCAAAAGGTCATCGAAGAATGCCCTAGTCCATTTGTTACAAAACATCCTGCGCTGCGCCAAAGACTTTGCGATGCTGCTGTTCGCTTGGCAGAATCAATTAAATACGCATCGGCAGGAACCATTGAGTATTTAGTTGATGATGAAACAGGAGACTTTTTCTTCCTGGAAATGAACACCCGCCTTCAGGTGGAACACGGCATTACTGAGATGTGCTATGGAGTCGATCTTGTCGAGCTTATGCTGAAACAGGTCGATGCTCAACTTTCGGGGAAACAGGGTCTTGATGCATCCTATCTGCAGCGCTTGCAATCAAATCCGCTTAGAGGAGCAGCCATTGAAGCCCGAGTTTACGCTGAAAATCCGGCGAGGAACTTTGCTCCTTCTCCTGGAACATTGCAGGAAGTAGAATGGAGAGAAATTCCGGGTGCTAGGTTTGATACTTGGGTGTACAGAGGAACTAAAGTGACGGCCAACTATGGTATGCAGTAAATAACCTTCGATGTTCAAATTCTGTCTTTGCTAACGAACCCAGATCCTCTTCTCGCCAAGGTTATGTATCATGCCAGCTCCCGAGAAGAAACTATCAAGGGGATGATCACTATACTTTCCGAATCCAAAATTTGCGGACCTCCAAACAATCTCGATTTCCTTTCTTCCATCCTGAACGATCAACAGTTCGTCAATGGTAATACCTTAACCAACTTTCTGAATGGCTTCAAATATTCCCCCGCTGCAATTGATGTGATCGGTGGCGGAGCATATACCCTCATTGAAGACTATCCTGGCCGTCCGAATATTGGCCGTGGTTTCTCCCATTCAGGCCCGATGGACCCTTTGGCATTCCGTGTCGCCAATGCTCTTGTTGGAAACCCGGTCGGCCTCGAAGGTCTAGAAATTACGCTTAGTGGGCCAGACTTGCTATTCCTGGGCCCTGCTATCGTCGCTCTTTGTGGAGCGCCCATGACGGCACAACTCGATGGAGCTCCGTTCCCGATGTGGACAAGAGTTAAGATAAACGCTGGACAACGCCTGACCATTAGTAAAACTACAGACGGAGGATGCAGGTCATACCTCGCTGTTTACGGAGGATTCCCAAGCATTGCTAAATGGTTCGGTTCCAAATCTACATCGCCCATGGTTGGTGTTGGTGGTTATCAGGGCCGTCAGCTCGCCTCTGGAGATCTTCTGTCAATCACAGATAAGCTCCCTGAGACAAACGGGGAGCTGTCTCTGCCCAAGTCGTTGATTCCAGAATACACCTCACATTGGGAGCTTCTAGCACTAGCTGGGCCGTACGATGAAGGATACATAATTCCTGAAGACATCGAAGAGTTTTACCGTATTACCTGGAAAGTCTCTCATAATGCTGCAAGAGGAGGCATTAGGTTAATTGGGCCAAAACCAAAGTGGGCTCGCCCTGACGGTGGTGAAGGTGGTGCTCACCCAAGCAATCTCATAGAATATGGTTACCCAATGGGCACGCTCAACTGGACAGGCGACGACCCATGCATATTCCCGGTTGATTGCCCCGACCTTGGCGGGTTCGTTTCCAGCACTACAATTGTCAAGGCTGATTACTGGCGAATGGGACAAATGAAAGCGGGAGATACGATTAAGTACCGCAGGGTTACATTGGAAGATGCGCTTTCTTTGCGACGCCGGGTTGAGGACTTTGTGGGCAAAGTAGCTGCATGTTGTTCGGGGAAGGCCAGGTTCGAGGACATTTCGCCATTAGATTACAGAAATCTTCCCGAGTCAAAGGACTCCGCCCATGCTCCCAAGGCCATTATTCATCAGATTCCAGAAAATGGAAAGAAACAGCCTCTTGTGTCTTATAGGCAGGTAAGTTAAAATGTGAAATTCACCTTCAGCTCACGCCACTCTCTAACATTTTTTCAGGGCGGCGATGACTACGTTCTTATTGATTATGGACATGGTGCTTTTGATCTCAACCATCGTTGTAGAGTCACTGCTCTCATAAAGGCGCTAAGGGAAGCAAAGGGAGATATAACTTTCTCAACCGGATTGATTGGGACAGTTGGATGTGGCAATTGTAAGTTTAAACGAGAATAACTGCATGCACAAATCATTTAGCTGACCATTATATAGCTCTCTCGCTGTACTATGATGGTTTGAAGATCCCTCAAAAGAAGTTGATTGATTATCTATGCCAGCTCGAAGTTGAACTTGGAGATCTCAGCCAAGCAAAGATGCCTAGTCGCGTCTACAGACTTCCTCTTACCTTCGAGAGCAAGAGACAGACGGCGGCACTCCAACGCTACATGGAAACTCAACGCCCATACGCGTCATATCTCCCCGATAATATGGATTTCGTCGCCAAGAACAACGCATTTACTCGCGAGGAATTTGAAAACATCTATCTCACTGCCAGATTCATGGTTATTGCCGTAGGCTTCTTTACTGCTCTGCCATTGTCACTTCCGGTGGACCCCCGTCAGCGCATGAACTGCCCAAAGATGAACCCTAGTCGTGTTTTCACCCCAGAAGGCCAAGTATCATGGGGAGGTTCTTGCATGGCGTAAGTCGCAACAGCCCATGTCCTTCCATTTGTTGTGTCTGAAAAGTATCAAAACTAACCTCCCTATCCCATACGAAAGGCTTTACAACGTCGAATCACCAGGAGGCTATCAACTGACCGGCCTGTCCATCCCGGGAGTTGACATCCTCGGCTCCAAAGCTGGCTATTCACCAGAGAAGCCATGGCTCTATGAAGACTTTGACCAAATTTCCTTCTACAAAGTGTCAGAGGAGGAATACGAACGAGACATGGCTCTGTTCCGCAGTGGTCGGTATGAGTATAAGTGGGAAGATGTCGAGTTCGATATGGCGGAGCATAACCGCTTGTTGGAGAGTACCAAGGACGAAGTTGCAAAAATCCGCGCCCGACAGCAGCAAGCACAGTTGGAAATGCTTAAGCTTGAAGCGGAGTTAATGGAGCGTTGGACCGTAGAGAAGGCGGCTGGTGAAATTCCTATGGATGCAGTAGCGGCTTTGTTGGAGGGTATGTAACTAACTATGCCGACATCTTTTTCCCTCTTCACTCTCCTTGCACTGGGAACTTTTTCACAGATGCATAAGACTCATGCTAACTCTTCATAGATCCCAACATCACTGCTATTGAGGCGCCACTGAACGCCAACGTGTGGAAGATTGAAGTCGAGGAGGGAGATAAGATTGCTGGAAACCAAGTCGTGACGATACTAGAGGCCATGAAACTGGAGATCACTGTACAGGCCGATCCCAGCGCCGCTGGAGGAGTAGTGGAAAAGATCTTGGTAAAACCAAATGACTCCATTGAAGCTGGGAAGCCGCTTATGTTGGTACGAATGGGGGAGAGGGCAAATTAGCAAGGAAGTCGGGAGCGTTTTTTTAAGTATTTTCGTGATTTTTTGTGTTTGCTAAGTGCAACTTGGTATAGTGGCTTTGGTCTGTCCATCCCTTTCACCTGCGTTGGATATTCCAAGGAGAGATACCCCGTATATGCCGGTTTGATATATAATTCCTACTACCCACCAGAATCACTTATTTTTCGACTGAATACAGTGCGTGTATGTGGAGCATTCATAATCATTTATATCCTCGTACGAGAGTGGCCCGTTGGCGAACTAGCCAGGGAATGGATGTAGACACGATCTAATAGGTATAACATCGAAAACCTACGTCCACCA
Source organism: Blastomyces percursus (assembly GCA_018296065.1). Classification (NCBI taxonomy): domain Eukaryota; kingdom Fungi; phylum Ascomycota; class Eurotiomycetes; order Onygenales; family Ajellomycetaceae; genus Blastomyces; species Blastomyces percursus. The sequence goes on from JAFEJD010004591.1 coordinate 26,572, forward strand.
AAAACTCACACTGATCCCCGCCTGCAAGCCGCGCACATAATGCCACCAGCCAATAGGTATGTACAAACACTCTCCTTCTTTCAAAACCGTCTCCACATACTCTGCATCTGAAAACCCAGGCCACATCGACTCCCAGGTTTCAGATTCAGCTGGTGACATCTCGATGGCAGCCAAGTCCACCTGCGATGTATTGGACATGTCAATTTCCTGGCGTTTCCCCTGCGATTGTGCCTGAGCGACCATTTCTTTGTCCGTGTGTTGCTGCTGTTGCGGTGAAAAGGATTCTGGATTAACCACCTCCGTACCGCGAGGATATATTTGCGACGCGGGTGTATGAGGTGAGTATAGCCGTACATATTTCTGTCCGACAACTTGCACGAGGATGTTGTGGTACGGATCATGGTGTAATGGTGATATCGTCCACGAAGGGCCTATCCATGTATTGATGATAGGGTCAGAGAGGGTATAGTCCGCTTCACTCTCGCCTTCACTATTATCGGTGGACTTTCCACCTTGATTCAGATCTTTTCCCTCGTCGCCCATAGTATCCCTGAGCTTCTTTTTGGACAGTCCGTCTTTATCTCTAGCCAGACTCTCCCGTGATCTTTTCTCATATAAGGGCGTACCGGGCTCTGGCGCTGGCGGATCTGTATAGCAGTAGTCTGGTATACAAATATCATTTCTCAGCGCAGGTATTTGCGCCAGTAAATCGTGCTGCGCCATATAGCCCGTTTCACCTCCCGCTCCTCCGCTTTCTCGACCCCTACCATTCGCTTCATGGTCACCATTATCACCCCCACTTTCCTTCCCATCACAGGGGCCCTTACCGTTACTTTCCATCCTCCATATGTAATCTCGCACAAACTCTCCGAACGGCATGATACGCTGGCCCCATCCTTCGTCTGTATAGGACCGGCCCACCTCCACTGGGACTAATCTCCGGCCATCATACGTCCGTTGGGCCCAATAGCCTAGGGACGACCAGGGTCGTGTCGAGAGTGCGGGCCAGTGATTCACTGCATCCGTAATGACTAGTGGTACGCGGATGTCATTCATATGTTGTGTGAACTGTTCGAGGGATGGGGCAGAGAGGCGACGAATTGGCCGTCCTAGCTTTGGAGCGGGCGCTGTATCCGGGGGAAATAGAAGCGGGGTTATTAGTCTTCGACGTTTTAGGGGTGGAGGTTGCTCCTTTTCATCAGCTTCAGTGTGTCCCTCGAACTGATTGGGTCTATTAGAAAAGAGTGCGAATGGCCTGGTCGATGGGTGCGAATCAGTTAGGTCTTGTAGACATGTTAAAAGCGATTCAATGAGTGATTCTCTGCGGGGAGCGCCGGTCATGATCAGTGCTCTGTCAAGAGTATGTATGACGGGTGACAGCCATGGCGCATTTGAACTGATCCTCTTGCAATCGTTATTAACGTCCCGCTTGTGTGAATGTCCGTTTTCCGATGTCTGGTGGTCAACTCTTTGGGGCTGTTGCACCGCGAGTGTACAGCCCTCGTCCTCGCCGTTGTCGTTGTCGCCTTGGTGTTTTCTGACTACGTAACATACTTTTACGATACTAGCATCTGTATAGAGCCGTCTCCAGCAGTCCTTCACGTCTTTAAATGGGAATACGCGTAATTTAGTGTCCGCGAGTGCGAGCGCATTGTCGGTGTCTTGGAGGACAGCGAAAACGAGCTTCTCGGAGTCACCATCGAAACACTCGCAGATCGGGTCATTTGGAGACGGCGACGATATCGTAGACAGAGCTAAACGAGTCAAGCGGTCGATTGACTGCATCAGGTAATATATGAGGAACCATTCATAAAAGTATAGAGTTGTTGGCAGTCGGCTTCCAGGCGCGGGATGAAACTACTGTAAGAGCGTCGGAAAATATATTCTCCTGCTGTGAAGCCCGATTCAATGCCTCGGCTGTTGTCGTGCATCCATCGTCGCCGCGTTAACTCGAGCTCTCGTCCTGACGATGATATTTAAAATACTCCGTACACTAGTGGTTTTTCTGTATGGCAAGAATTTGGGTATTGGTGACTCAGGGCTCTGCTCTTCTGCACCCCTACAATCAGAACCGCCAGGAAGGAGGTTAATCTGTACCCGTGCCAAGCG
>JAFEJD010004592.1:0-21759 GCA_018296065.1 Blastomyces percursus
GGGGAGAAGAGGGAAGACTGCGTTAAGGACACAAGATAGATAACAAAACATCGTATGGCAGCGGAGTTACGACGGATGATACCCCTTCTACTAGATGTGAGCATTTGAATAAATAGAGGATACTCAATGCGTCGAGGTCAATGTTGCCAGTAATTTGTTTGACCTTCAGATCAGAAGTCAGTAGTAACATGTGTATTGTGTATCTGCGAAGGTTTTCGTAGCATAATGGTATCGTCTTGCAACATTGAAGAGCAACCTAGGTTTACTATGAGCTGTTCCACTCCCCTGGAATAATGCAAGAAAGATGTGCAGTAACGAAGGGATAAAGAAATCGATTCGAAGAATAAAATGGATGGATCCTGGAATAGTCAGAACACCTCCCAGCTAGTGAGGAACTGGGATAAGCTAACTACGAACTAGCACAGTTTTTTGTAATTGAAAAACGGAAAAAGGAAAGATCAGCTGAATACTGCTCCTATTTTCGTAAAGAGCAATACAGAAATAGAATGCAAAAAACGCACAGGAGAGAAACGGAGAAAGTTCAAACTAAATAACTGTCTTGGTTCGTCTGTTCTGCGAAGTAAAAGCAAGGCGTGACAGGTCGTTACAAGTCATTCGTCGCTCATTGGTCATAATCATCAAGATTAGTGAAAAGCAATAGGAGACGAAAATGTAAATGTAAATAAAACGAAGACAACTAGAAACAAAAAATAGCACAAGTCCTCCCATAGGCAATGTTAAAAGATAATCCATAGAGTTGTTGTTCCCTCGGCCAGTTCGAAGGGCGCTCCCAAAGGTCTAAGATATTTCCACCATGCAAAAGAAAAGCAAGAATGAAGAATGAAGAATGAAAAGGAAACAGAAAAACATCCCAATAATCAGTACAGCCGGATCCATATCCCATGTGTCCAAAACAGGTCCCGACGCCCGAGGAACTGTGACATATATATGTAAAACAAACAAAAGCGGCATAAAGCAAATATAAGTAAAAACATGTAAATGAAGAGTAAATGCAGGGTAAAATCAACATATCAAGAAGCAAAAGAGAAAATACGAGTATGTATGCATCTGCCATAAGATATTCCAAAACGACAAAAGTTAGCTAAGATGCAAGAATATGGCCATCCTTAGGTCTGGGTGTGTACGGATGGAGTGAAAGGTCTCCAATTAGTCAACCGGGTCAATGGACTGTTGGGTCAATCAGGGGAATTCGGCGATCTATTTGGCGAGTAGTGCAAAGATAAATCCATACAAAAGATGCCTTGGAGGCTGCCCCGCATCTCTCACAAGCATATTTATGTTCTCGTGGAAAATAGCACACACGCAATGGCAAATAATCTTTGGACCAATACCAAGAAAGATAAAAAAAGGAATGCAAAAACCAAAAAGAGCATTTACAGGCGCAATTCCAAAATCCGGGATAGTTTAGGAAGAGGGGTTCCGGGTGAACGGGAAAGCCCGCCGACATTTATTCTTTCAGTCATCGAGAAGCACCTGAAGACCCCTCATTTGAAGCTTGGCTAGCGCGAATGCAGCGGTAATTCAGGGCAAGAGTATGGAGTTCCTGCAAGCTGGCATTAGCCTTGTCATGCAGACCTGGGTCCTGCGGATTGATGTTGTTCAAATCCTCCTTAAGGCGCGCAAGGCAGTTATAGTAGTTCCGCTCAGCGTTTTGGAGTTGTTGTCCTTGCTGAGCTTGCGTCTGGGCAGCCTTGGCTAGGCTAGATGCTTGGGTTGGAGAGGATCGAACTCGTTTCATAGTTGTCGCTTTGGTTCCTTTTCTCTTGCGGAATGTCGCATCCTTCTTCTTGGATGGTTGACCAGCACCTGGAGACCGCTCGGGCGAGCTGACTCTCTCCGACGAAGTATAGTCATGGACTCGTTTCATGTGGTCATGAAGATTCCAGCGACGGGGGAATCCATTTCCTGGCACGGAACGTTCGCAGGCGGAGAAGTGGCAGAGATGAGGGTTCTCTCCATGGCCATGCATTCCATGTGCTTCCCGTTCATGGCGAAAGAGGCAAGCATTGGAAGAGAAGTGGGCATCCACACATTGGCTGACCTTGCACCGGTATGGCTTCAAGTGGGAATCAAGGTATTTGCTGAGAGATATTCATTAATGATGAACGCGCACTTATGGAGGAAGGCGAGGGGCACTTACTGGTAACCGCATTTTTGTGTTGTTGGTGGGTGTGAACAAGGTTTCTCATCCTTCTCAAAGGGGCAGTGGTATTTTCCATCGGCTTGCGTTGGTAGGGAATAATAGTGATGGTCTCTAGGGTTCCTTGTCTCTTGGGTTTCCTTAAGATTTTGATATACGGCTTGCTCTTGTTTTCGTGTTTGGGGTTCTGCTGCGGATAGAAGTGGTCGCTGGTTTTGCTTTGAAGCCCTAATGGTTCTGAGACGTGAGATAGATTAGCATCGGAAGAGTTGACAACATGAAACGCAGATAAATTGATAAAATGTGATTATTGACTTACTTGTTGATATCCTGTTCAGTAGGGGTAAGATATCGGTAGAGTGGGTCATGGAGGTTGAAGCGATGGGGAGACATGGAGCTTGGAATGTCGGGGAACATGGAATCATCGTGTCCAGAAAATGGAGCGTAGCTGTCATTTGAGCATGTGGAGGATACAGAAATGTCATGGTTAAGCTCAGTTAGAGGCGGGGTGATTGGTCCGTGGCTGAAAATATCTGGCACTTGGTTCGTACCACTCACTGAGAAACCATCGGTATCCATTGGCATATGGTCATATGGGCGTGCACTAGTAAACATTTCTGATTTTTCACTTTCCTGGGACTCAAGTTGGAGTTGTTTTGTGTTTTCTGGGTCGCAACCATGGGTACCATCGGGCTGGGACCCGGCATTATCAAAAGGGAAAACAAAGACGGAAGATAAGCTAGACTGGTATCCTTGGGAACTACTGAATGCCAAGTGAGGACTGTTTCCTGAATCTGTCGCATCATGCAAATTATGGACATCTGACAGTGAGGAATAACTGGCAGGTTGTTCCAGCGAACTGACATGACCTGAGATCACTGGATGTGAAAAAGAGGCAAAACTAAAGCCCTGGGAACTGGTGATATCCGGTTCTGCCACTGGCATCGGGCTTGTTTCAAACGATTCATCTGTGGTATCGCTTGTAGTACTGGAATTAGAGCTCATATATGCCCACTGGTTGCTTTCGGGCAGACTGTTGGAGCCGCATAAAGGAGAGAAAGAAAATGCATCCGGGGAATGGAAGTCATGATCCTGAGGAATGGCAGAAGACGAACAATCCTGTCCTGTGGTGAGTTTGGGAACATATGGCGCCTTTATTTTGTAAGATCTTTTTGTTATCGAAACCCTTGGAGGGTTGGTTATTGTTTTGGTGGACATGGTTGTATCCTCCCAAGAACTAGTACGCATAAAAAGTTAGTATTACGTCAATTTGAAGCGAAGCACCGCAACCATAACTCCAGTCTAAAAATGCAAATAAAGCTTGGCAAGAAAATATGAAATGGAAAGTAGACGGCCCAGGATCCAAGAAGTTTCGGCGAGAACCTGTTAGTGTGTTAGCTGCGAGCCCTGATAATTCTGAGCTATGAATACGCACCAGCCATCTGTCGCTAGATATTTTATGAGAGTTCCATGGTCCAACGCGATAAAAAGGCGGAGTACAGGCCATTTCGGGTCGAAGTAGGAGCATTTTCAAGTGAAAAGTCCGTTGGTCACGGCCAGACGAGTCCAGAGAGAGAAACAAAAGAAAAAGAAAAGAGAGGAAAAGAGTCAGATAAATAAATAAATAAAAAAGAATAAAAACATCCTCGGAAAATATCAGGCAGGAGGCGCCTCAAAATGGACAATGTTCAAGGACTGGTTCCGAAGTTGGTCGTAGCATTCTCACTAAAGGAATATCCGGCATCCATGGCTTAACATTTCAGATAGTATATGTTTGCGCAAGAGTTGTGATACATCATTTTGCTCTTCATTCCAGGCGCAAGCATAACCGCGAGCAACGGTGAGCTGCGATATGGTAGCACCATGCCATGTATAACCCTGGAAATCCAACGGCGGAATCACATTTGAGGACCAGAAGATAAGAAGGTTGTGCTGTACAAAACGGACAGGGACTGGCTGATGTCCCCGAGTCGGATACCTTTACCTGCTGAAGGCTGGATCTTCGGTATAAGGGCGTTTTCATTTTATTTTCCGAACACTCCACTGACTAACAGCATCACATACGTTTTACCAACATGCTTGTAGCTGCAGGCGTTTAGTGTTCAGGACCAGTGGGCCATCATCAAGGTTTTGTAAGGTTCATCATGACTGTTCACGAAGAATGCAATATTACGCACCGAAAGGTGTGAACTGACATACATCCCCCCGCGATGGCTATCGCCGGGATGCACGAAGGTTTGGGCCCTCGCATAGGCACCCAATGATGTATCCAGTGAAATTTCCGAGAAAAAGGCACTTAGACTGCTGCAGGTAAAATTCCAGGGCTTCTTCAGGCAGGTCCATATGGCTCTGGCGCTCGAAAGAAAACAGTTACAAGAAAAAAACATGATATTGGAAGGTACATGACCAGAAAAATTAAGGAAAATTGAGAGGGGGTGCATTTAAAGAAAGATAATGGGGACTACCTGATGAGATCGAAGCGAAGGTTGCTAATGTTTCTGTGTTGGATTGAATAGAATAACTGTATCCTCAGACGGGTCGATGAACTGGATCAATTTTGAACATAAAAAAAATAAGAGTCCTTGTCCTAGATGTGGATTTAATCCCGGGAATGCAGCCAGATATGTTTTCTTTTCGGAAAAGTGGTGATCCAAGATGCAGGAGAAGAAAATTGTAAGAAAGATGGCACTATCTTGAGTTTGAACTGAGATGTCGTTGACTAGGAGAGAAGCAATGATATTGTCGGGGGCAAGAGGGGTTGAAATGAAGCATCAAGAGATCAGCCGGTCCAGTATGTAAGATCAGAAGCAGGTTGAGAGCAAAGCGGATCAATAGAGAGAAGGAGCTTGAATAACACGAGAAATTTTATACCAGTTGTGAGTACAGGAAAAACAATGCAGAAGGAAGTCAAGAGAAGAGCGAGGATGGGATTTGTCCTGGCTTTAACACGTCTGCTCTGTCGTTTGGCCAGCTCAGAAGCCGCAGCATCCTTGCGGCATGGGTGGGAACCGTTGCAAAACCGACGCGGGGCAATGGAGCGCCAGCACAGCGCCATGCAGAATATCTCGCCAAGTTTGCCCGGTGTGCGAGGGTGAGAAAGGGATGACTGGCTGTTGTTCATTGCTCAGTTCGTAGCGGCTGCACAAACAGAGGTTCCGGCGCAGCATGACACCGGCGATGGAGGCATAGGCTCTGGGCAAACCTGCTCCGACTGACGTGTCATTTGGTGCGCCGCCCCGTCTCTGTCCCTCTCACCAATCTCACCAATCTCACTGCAAATCACCAGGAAGTAAAGTGGGGTCGCAGTTCGGAAACCGCCTTAGCGGTGTGAGACGTCATTTCCCGGCAATTCCATTTGACAACCAGATCTCTTGCCTGTGAATTCTCGCTGGAGCTTGCATTTACAAATCACACATCGCTGCGTGAGATTCTTGAGATGATAGGATTTCCCGGAACCGTCAGGCTGGCAAATCACACAGCAGTACGATGAGCCAGGATTTGCTTTTAAACACAAAATTATGGGCGAAATTCAAATTCGGCGATACAATGAGGCTTGTTTGAATCCAAAATACATTTCAAAAATTGCTTTGTCTTTATGGCCATTTGACATGGTTAATAGATCTACACCTCAGCCGGGTTCACAAAACATATTTCCTTTTGATTTTGTGATGAAAAGCTATCTGTGATTATCATTCGCCGATTGTGATGTCATGACCTGCCTGGCCAAAATTGCGAGGTTTCACTCGGAAGTGTTGGGCAGCAGTGCAGTAGCGCGCAACCTAGAGATGGGTTTCATTCTGTCTAGTCAAGGTGTCCTAAGTTCCAGAGGGGTTAGCAACGGTCAGGAACTCGTTCTTGCTGGGAGAAGAGATGGAAAGATGACTGCGTTTTCAGAAAAAATGAAAGATGGATAGGTTGTCGTTCAGGATCCGGAGACCTTCAGTTGAACTATGCTTATGAACTGGGAATCATCATGAAAACAGAGAAATGGAATTGCAGGGAAATGCAAGCAATATCGGTACGTACATCATATGTGCCTCAATATTCAGGCATCTCGACCAAAAGTTAGTCAGTTCTGGGGATCTCGCTCAGCAGAAGCGGTAGTATCTTCGCCAGTGCTTTTTTTTCCGGCGTCCTGGTTGTTTCTTCGTTGACAAAGTTGAAAACTGGGAAGTTTGTGGCAGAGGAAAATGATTTTTGCTGAGGGTCAAAAGCGAGGTAGCCACTTTGGGACAGCTAAGCGAGAATGACTAATCGCACCCTCCCGTCAGCGATTGATATCGCGGGTTGGGCTCCGAAATTGTATGGAATCCCAAAGCTCTCTATCTGCTTCGAAATGCTATATGCTCAGTTAGTATTCCTAGAATCCTTCTACTTCGCCTGACGGGGACTATCTCTGATGTTGCTTTAATAAATGCATATATGGATGATCACTCTGCAGAAAAAGAACGCTGAAGCTAGGAAAGAGGAGGGAAAACGATTGTAGCCCTATTTTCAACTTTGTTTTTCGAGTCCGTGGGGACCATTGTTATCAGCCACGGAAGAGGTTCATTCTGACAACATTTGCTATGGGGTCCAATCGTAACGCGACAAAGTGCTGTTGCTTTTCGCTAATTGCTTTGGAGAGCCCTGAGACGACTTACATGACAAGTGACAGACGGGCAGTAACCCAGTGTTGCTCCAAGTTCTGAGGGACCGATGGCCATTGTTAAACATTATTGGGTGATTTGGTCACAGTACGGAGTATTCTGGGACGTCAAACCAATACGGTTGGCCTGATTTAAAGTTAAGCTCATAGTTAGCTCCCGTCAAACTTTCAACCGTCAACCATTCTTAGGCTACCGGTATAGATGAGAATTTCACCAAGGAGGCGTCACAAAACCCTTCCTTAACCATGAATTGACTCTATCTACCAGTTTATGAAGTTTTATGGCTAGAACATTTCTCTCTGTACTGGGCAAAAAAGTATCCGGTAGAAAGGGTTTCTAAAGAAAACTTATCGTTTTATCTGGTTAACCATACGAAGTTGACAAGAACCTAACGTCTCTCTCTTCTTATTTATCCCCTTCATTCGCAGAACTGTTATAAGATCCATTCAATTGATCTGTATTTACCAATATCTCCTAACCTATGGAACTTATGAGTCAATATTCTGTATGAACTTCAAGTCATTGAAAATCCAGCAATAGTTCTTGTTGTGAAGACCAAGTCGGAGAAATCCCTTGGAGTGAGCATCTGACTTCGACTTGTAAGATGGCACAAGGTACTCAAATATGTGCCAAGTAATCCCAAATAATTACTCTTCTAGTCATGCTAGTCATGACGGCTCAGTTCTTACAAGTTACTGCTGGCCTTGACCGGAAGCTATGTTCCCCTGTCTCGGTTTCCTTCTTTTGGTCCTGAATCTAACCACGAAGGAAATTGACAACACTGTTTAATTTTTAGGCTTGCAGCAATTATAACTGACAAGTCAATTTAGATACTCTAAAGTTATAATAGAGATCACGTCCGGCCAGCTGGAGGATTTCCTGGAAAATAAAATCGAAGCCATTATTGGGGTTTATGCTAGCACCACGGACAGTATCAAAACTTTACCTATCATGAAAATTATCCCCAACAGTACGCGGCAAATCCATCACGCTACCAATGCTTCTTATAATGTCTACAGCTCCCACGCGTCTTTTGAAATAGAGATTAAGGCACGGAGCGAAGGGCTGATACCTGCCCGTCTATCACGCCTCTTCTGGAAAATCTCTAGAAGGGGAAACAATTAAACGATATCATTCAGGCAATGTGTGAGAGTTGGGACTTGCACGAAAACGACAGCTTCTGCTTCTTTTTATGTTTTTTAAACGGCACACTACTTCCATCTACTGGTATGATACTGGGGCCCTGCCTCGCAAGGGATATTGTAATGGCAGGAGAATATGTGCTTGAGTCATTAGCCGGCTTGGATATTCCACCTAAATTAGCACGGACGTGTCCGCAATGTGTGCCAGTTCATCCATATGTTGTCAGGGTCCATATCTACATATCCTTCTTTTTACATGAGCAATCGATCTGACATGTCTGTGTTACGATAGATGATTGCAATTTTACCTAGGTTTTTAGTTTATTTTGGCCTCCTCCAGTTTTCTGTATCAAAAGCTAAAATAACACTGGCTGCACTATATTAGCTGTACCTCAAACAATAGCCATTAATCTTCAGACGTGGGGGGTATTATATCGTAGTAAACCTAGTGACTGGATTATCTTGGTGCTCGTACATACAAATATTATGTACGCTTTTCATTTGACAATAAGAGAGCCCATTAATAGCTCAATGTAAATATGTATAGTGCATAACGTGTTTCCAGCCTCTCTATATTATGAGGGTCAGATCACTCGCTGTGAACATGCGTGATTTCCTGGAAGGGATGTTGCATACGATTCCCCGTAAGAAAGCCGCACCAGAAAAGGTAAATAAGGCATGCATCCAACCTTACTTTGACCACAGCCGACACCTCAACGTCATTCGTCCTCAACTTAACACAACGTTGTTGTATTTAGCTTCTAGGGGCAACCTTGTGTAGGAAGAATAACGAACGTTTTCGCGATCTTGTGCCGTGGAATGATGTCCTCTGAGTTCAACATTTCTGAAGTATATTCACTGGCAACTCAGAACTTCTGATAGACGCTTTCACGATGAACTGGATGGGGGGTCGCCTGCAACGCCACTCTTATAAAAGCCATGGATCCCTAAAGGCTACCCAGAAACAGTACTTTGCAAAGGCGAGACTGAAAGCTCAGAAAATACTCTACCAAGAACCGTCTTCATCTTCTGCTAGATCTTCGCGGCCCCAGAATCTGTCTACTACGCAGTTATCCCATCAGCAAACACGAGAAAGAATCGACAGCCACGAGGAATGTGAGAGGCGAGTTAACCAAACCATCCCATCGGATAGGTCCAGTAAACGGAGCCTTGAAACCGGAGAGTCGCAATACTTTGAAGAACTCCGGCAAAAGCTACTAAAAAGACAAGACTGGGCCAGCTTATCTATAGTTCGACCACTTAGAACATGCACGTTTCCCAGAAGGGATCAACATACAATAAATATAGCAAAAAGACAACGTTGCCGCCCGCAAAAGATGAGAGACCGGATAGCCTTCCAGGAGGATTACGTGGATGCAGACATCGCCCTAGGCGAAGTGATAGATTTGCCCAGGGGCTATATAGACCAAAACGGCCTAGATGTGGTTCTCCCTGGTCCTCCCAATATGAATAGGGGTGACGTCTATGATGAAATGCGCCAAAGTCCTTCAACTATTGGAAGTAATAGCCCTAGCGACCTAGAATATCTACCTAGAAGAAGGATTTGAAACGGACCTGAAGGCAACAAGAATGGCTCACTCACGCAACATCGATCCTGCGGAAAGGAGCTCTCGCGCTTACGTCTTGTGGAACACCCCAGATCATAGAGAAGGGCCAGAAGTGGAAAGCTCAGCCGTGTTTGGGAGGGAGGGGGGTAGTTGGTTATCATCGTCAAATTGCCATAACCGGCATCCTTCTATTCCAGCCAGGTCTATGGATATCAAGCATCACAATGCAGGACGAGATAGCCCTAATGAGGAACTACCCCCAGATTATTGGTCTGTCCCTGGAAGTGAATCGCCCACCCCCAGCCAAGACCAATCAGAATCTATGTTGCTCGATATCGAAGAGATGGATGACTTCATGTCATCTGGGATGGACTTGAGGGATAATGACATTGGACCTAACGTGAGTAGCACATCTGATCCGGACATCTCCAACAATCAGCCAATGCTCGAGTTCAGGAGTGAGACGAGCTCTATTGTCAGCCATTCGGCGATGGAGCAAAATATGTCCGCCAGTTTGGAACTGCAGGATTTCCCGTCGTCGCCGTATAGATATAAGAGTATCCAGCAGCATCCGTCAACTCAAGAGGAGATTCACGACCGAGAACAATATCATCCAAGGCAACAGAAAACTCTGGGGGCAGACAATGTATCAAGGCCGGAGATCCTTGTTCCAACTTCTCGAGGCATTAATGAGGTTAATGTCTTAGCTAACACCGATGATGGAGAAGATCATCTATGGAAATCTTTCATGGTTTGGCCAACCAGTCAAGAACCGAGCAACCATTATACACTTTTGACACCAGTACGTGTGGAGGGCAGCGACTTAGATGCTACTGACGGGCCGGCCTACCCAAATAGCTTGACAGAGCATAAGAATGAGAGCAACGAAACTATCTCTCATGTTGAAGGTACAGAGGCAATGACTGTGTGCGATTCAGCCGATCTGAGCGAAACGGGAGGATCCGAATTAATGGAATGTGAGATTCCTCCGCAAAATGCCGCGTTTCGTACCACTCACGACAGTTTTGTATCTGCACAACATAACAATGTTTCTGAATTCAAAGGGCACCTCAATGAAACTCCCATATCCCAAGAAATCGATAAAGACGATGCCAGTAGCGACGTCCAGCCTGCGGAAACTGAGGATATTCGAACAGCAAATCATCGTTTGATCTGGAGCAACCAAAGACCTGCCCTAAGTGATGATGGTACCGACAACATCCTGCCTCGTTATCTGGACTTCGATAGCGCGCTTTCCCGGGAGACGATTGATTGATATATTAATAGATTAGGAATGGCGAGTACGCCTATCGTTCTGCTCTGAAGTCATACATCAAGCGGTCAAGGTAAACTGTTGTTGAAGGTCAGCTATCAACATATATTTTATAGTAAGAAGGAAACGCATGTTCATGTTCATTCAAATGCCTGAAAGCTGTTAATCGTGTATTTCTTTTTCCTTTTTCTTTTCTTTTGTTTAACCTTGTTTTCTATGTTTATTTTATGATGTTTTATTTTTTGAACGGAAAAGTTGCTTTTTTTTCGATGGTAAATAATCGGGCCTGATAGTTAACTAGTTAGTTAAACTGTAGTTAGTTAACTAGATAACGGAGTTCCTGTGATAAGAGCGAAGGAGTGGAGAATAATACGGAAACCCAATAAAATATGATGCATTTAATTGTATTCCATAGCGCTTTCTCTCTGATTTATCTGCATCGAAACTGCTCCATGTGTCGTTGAGGATTGCATCGTAGCGTAGCCGTTGTGGCGCAGCTTCCCAGGCTGACAGTTAACTAAGTTACAACTTACTATCAATCCCCTCCGCATTTTGCACAGGCTCCAAACCCCATCCAACCTCCAACTTCTTCATCCTCAATCCCCTATATTATACCCTTCCAAGCTCCGAGACGACTTGACCTTTTATAGGACACATATTTATATAGTATACTCCTCGCAGGGATGCGCCCCATCATATCATTACCTCTCATACCCATACTCTCCCAACTAGCCCTACATGCCTCCGCCCTCCCTAAACCACGACCAGCTCCAGACGTAAATACCTTCGAAAAGGGGCCGCTCCCCCTCGTAATATGGCATGGCCTAGGGGATGACTACGCCAACGACGGCCTCAAACGCGTCGCCAACCTTGCCCAGGAAGTCAACCCTGGAACCTACATCCACATCATCTCCCTTGGTGACTCGCCTACCACAGACCGCGAAGCCACCTTCTTCGGCGACCTCAACGCCCAGGTGGATGAAGTCTGCAAACAGCTAGGCACGGAACAGATTCTCAGTACCGCACCCGCCATCAATGCCCTGGGCTTTTCTCAGGGCGGCCAGTTCCTCCGCGGATACATCGAGCGCTGCAACTTTCCACCAGTCCGCAACCTCGTCACCTTCGGCAGTCAACATAACGGCATTTCCAGTTTCCAGGCCTGCAACTCCACCGGGGATTGGCTATGCAGGACTGGGGAGACACTGCTACGATGGGGCAGGTGGTCCACGTTCGTCCAGACAAGATTCGTTCCCGCGCAGTACTTTCGCGACCCCACGGAGCTGGACCAGTACCTTGCCTATAGCAATTTCCTAGCAGATATCAATAACGAGCGACCTTCGAGGAACCTAACGTACAAGGAGAACATGAAGAAGCTGAATAAATTCGCCATGTACATGTTCGAAGAGGATCAGACGGCGGTACCGAAAGAGTCGGCTCATTTCGCGGAGGTCAACATGACAGATGGGACTGTTACGCCGCTGAAGGGAAGAACGATGTTTAAGGAGGATTGGATCGGGCTGAAAGAGTTGGATCAACAGGGAAAGTTGGATTTTAGGACTATTCCTGGTGCCCATATGCAGTTTACAGATGCGACGCTGCGCAAGGTCCTTGAAGAGTATTTCGGACCCATTGAGTTGGGTGATCATGTCGATGTATTGGAGGGCACGGATGCGGGTATGCAGAAAGTGCTTTCGAATGAATGAGCTTCTGGGACTTTGAGGGGGTTAACCTACTAAGGAGGGGGTTTGGAGTTCTTGGAGTTTTCGGTTGTTTTTCATCATGTGTGTATGCATCAACTATATTCTCATGTTTTCGTTCTTATTCCCCATTCCCTCACCTGCCGCTCTCAATGATCGCGACTCCTCGTGTCAGTCATGGATACCGTTCCGCCCTTCTCCTAGGTTTAGCTTATTCGACGGCAGGACGCGCAGCTTAGCTTTCAGTACCCATCAAATAGAGCTAAAAATGGCATTTTTTATTTACTCCCACTCATTTATTTCTCTACTCAATTCTTGGATGGATAAAAATACGTGTAAATCCAGCGCACCAAGCAAACATGTAAATTCTATATATGTTGTAGCTCTGTTAGCTTTCGCTGGCGCGCCTAGTGGCAACGCTCCATTCCGATGTCATGGGTCGGTGCCGAGAACCTCCAGTGATTCGCCGGAGCCTCCATACGAGCAGAATGTGGGGTCGGGTCGGCATGAAGAACCTCGAAATCAAACCGCGAAGTGCAGTGACTCACAGTCCAATCAATGGATGGATAGATTATTTTGGATTGAAGGGGAGTTACGCTTTTCTTATTGGGATAAAATACTCCTAGAAGACGAGACTGTTGATTGAACCTAGTTACTTTGGTATCTGAAGTTTACATTGGTGGATCAATCCATTAGTCTTCACTTCATCACAACAACAGATATAGCATACTACGTTGAGTATACTAGACAAACAGGAAATTGGAAACGGGAGAAAAGGAAGATGAAAGCGCCAGAAAGGAGAAAGAGCTAAGAATACAAAGTATCGGGGTGAAGAAAACCAGACGACAGATCCAAGCCATGGCACAGCCTCAAGCACCATATCAATCCCAATTCCAACCCCCCCTCTTCCAGGTTGAGCAATGGACAAAGTCCTTCCCAGCGAAAGCAGCAACCGCAACAGCAACAACAACAACAGCAGCAGCAGCAGCAGCAGACGGAAAAGAGAAATATGTCATTTCTACAGACCCGTCTCTCCTCTCCCTCTCCGCCCTGACCGACGCCTTCAACCAAGAATACATGTACTGGGTCAAACCGCTCCCCGCGCCCGTCCTGAAAGATATGATAGACCGCTCGCTATGTTTCGGGGTGTACAGATGTAACAACAGTAATGACCCCGGTGACAATAATCAGAACGGCACTGTTGATGCCTCTGCCGATGCCGCATGCCTCACCCAAATCGGCTTCGCACGCTTAATTACCGATAATATCACTTTCGCCTATCTGACTGATGTGTACATCCTTCCTGAATACCAGGGGACGGGCATGGGTTCCTGGCTGCTGGAGTGTGTCAATGCGTGGGTGGATGGCCGAGGAGAGTACTTCCGGCGATTAATGATGGTGACGGTCGGCGAGAGGGCGGAAAGGTACTATCAGCGGGTGATGGGGGCGGAGACGCAAGGCAGGACAGGGGATGTTTTGATTATGGGGAAGAAGGGAAAAGGTGCGATTGTGTAGTATTTGGGATATGTGTATAACTGAATTTGTTGGTGACTTTTTCTTGTGTGATTTTTGATTTTCGGATGGCAATTTGGCTTGCTGCGATGTACTTCGGAGACTTCCATGATGATTGACATGGAGTTGCTACGGTGCAGAAGTAGTTGCCGTTATTTTGTCGTAGCTTGTCCCTCCGTTGTGATGGATGCTGCTGAACGTGAATCCTCAAACCGTCCATTTTACACAGCTTCTTTTTGAGGAAATGTTGTAGTCAATTAACATGTGAACTGAACTGAATTTTTGTTTCCAACCCTGCACATCTCCATTTAATTGGATTGTAAAATTGCTTGCTCTTTGCAGGGCGAGAATGGAGCAGGAATATCTTTCACCATAGGCAGGTCATTTCATGTTATCATTCTCCGATGAAGAATTCGTTTTTGAAGAGAAATTGGAATGGGATATTCCGTCGGATGTGAAATGATTGAATCAAATACCACGGGAGATTTCAAATATTTCGAAACCAAGGGTTGAAATGTCCACCCGGCTAGTCACCGGAATAAACGAAGGTTTCGAGGAGTTTAGAAGTCGTTCGGTATCGGCTGCTCGCAACAGACATATAATATGAAAATTAATGGAAATGATAGGATGTCAAGTGCCTTCCCCTCCCGCCAAATCCTCATTTGACTTGTGGGTTTGCCCGCCAACAGCTCTTGCAACCAATGTCCGTAGAAGTATTTCATTTGCTCTCCAAACCAATCGGGCCTCCCGGCTATCAGGGTCGTCATTTTCCTCAGTAACATCCGCATCGTCAAACGGTATCACCCGTCCGGGATTCGCCAGTAGTTTCATCCTCCCTTCACTTCCAAGCACAAAAGCTCCGCAGGATACCTTGCTCAGCCTAACTTGTCTCTTTTGCTTGTCGGTTGGGTCTTTGCCAAAGTCGCCAATATCTAATTGCATGGCAAGATTAGAATCGAAGTAAGCACCCAATGCTGCTAAAAATGGAGCAGAAGGGCCATGGTCATCGTCGGTAGACGGAGCAGCGTCGGGATGAGATCGCTTTTTGCCGCGGTCGCGTGTTTTGTTAGGTCGGCTTAATGACTTGTTCGCAAGTATTTTTGTGCCGTGAGTGAAAAATGTGCTGAGAGACTCACGCGGTATAAGTACATCCAAGCATTTCAATGCGGGTGATATTGGCGGGGGGAAGGAGAGTGTAAGCTGTGTTTCTTTGATTACTTTTTCAACAAAAGCCGGTGAAGAAGATGAAGTGCGGCGAGACGCAGCACGATACAAAGTTGACAGGTAGTTTTCAAAAGTCGCACACAGAAAACTTGACGTCAGCCGAAGAATTGAGCAGCGCGTGTCGAAACTGGTCGAAAGAAACGAAATGAAAGTCTGACGAAGGGAGTTTGGAAGGCGGGTCAGAAGTAACGGGAGAAAGGTAACGTCTTTCCGTGAATCGTGGTAGCCATCCGGACCCGTCAGCATGGCTGCTTTATACGTGATATTCTCATATTCAAGCGTAACCAGAATCCCCGCAGAGACATCTGGAGAAATAACAAATTGCGCCTGGTCAGGGTCCTCGAGTAGAGACTCCTCTTCGTTCCAGTGGCTCCAGGTCGGAAGCGCATCCCATTTGCACGATTTCAAGCGTCCTGCTCTGGAAACGGCGTCGTCCACGGCGCCTAGACCTTCAATGTCAACCTGCACACCACGAAACACATCACCCCGAAGGAGGTCGCGTAGACGCGTGGCATATAACCCCAGACTCTGTGGATTGTCTAGAAGGGTTTCGCATTCCTTTCCATGGTATAAAGGGCCCAAGCGATGGAGTGTCCAGGAGGTGGTGAACAGCTCGTCTCCCGATGGTGCCATTTGCGCTGAAATAGTATTAAATTATAATCAGGTAGCATAAGAGAAGGCATATTTTGATCTGAATAAAGAATAGAAATCGGGCATGGCAGAACATTGATCAGTTTGTGCCTGCATCTAACCCAAAGTTGAGGTAACTTTTAAGGCGACAAAACAAACAGTGCAAACATCCGTAAAGTAAAATGCGCGGAGCAACATTCTGGGCGGCGGAAGTTAGTTATCTATGGTGGAAGATTAGTTATGTATCTAAGCAGACCGGAGGGACCATATCGGATCTGATAGTTAACTAAAACCTGAACACATCCTCATTGCATTTTCTTCGTTGCAGAGAGCACGAGCAGGCCGGGAGCGATACCTTCATGGGCGCTGCGACTACGGCAAAGTGCTTATTTTGGCCTTTCGAACTAGAATCATCGTGCTTTTCGGGCTGAGGCGAAATTTAAGTAGTCTCCTTTCTGACTGGGCCCCAGGTCCCGAAAATGCAACACAGGTTATGGTATAACGAAGTGTGCTTATGGAGGGCACTCTGTTAGATTTCTTATAAACAACAGCTTTAATGCTGGCCTATCTTTGCTTCCTTCATTTCTTTTTTAGCCTCTTTTGGCGCTTTTCTGTCTAAGCTTCCTACCGTGACTGGGCATGCATTCTGTCTCTTCAGATATTATGCAAGACTTTCTAGATTTCTATGCTCCATGAAGCAGAAATATGTGTTTCCACCCTTTTACATAGGCCCTTAGGTTGCGCTGGTATGGGTGTTCCACCGACGGTAAGTATTTAGCTTGCTCGTCCGTACGCACTCCATCCAACCGCCAATCTCTGTGGCTTGGTGACGGAGGATTCGCCGTCGAGGATGGTGGCGGAAGAGGGGGTGGTTAAGGGCCCAGTTAAATCACCGCTGAGTTCCAGCACTCGGTCGATGTTCTCCAGGTGATGGGTTGAATGGCGAAGTGTCTGTCTTTCTTTGCCTATGCAACCCGCAACCGTTGGCTTTTATTTACGTTCTACTCCATAGAAGATATTGGTATGGGTTAGCAGCAATCTACGTCTTCCACGTCCAGGTAACTTGCTCGGGGTTCGCGCTTTCCCGCGCAATTCCAGCCTCGTCCCCAGCTATATCTGAGGTAAAAAGCTTGCCCAGTCAGATACGCCGAGTAAGATACTTAGTTAGGTATATCCCATCTCCTCCACCAGGTCTTCCCTCTCAACCCTCCACTCTACTGCCTCTACCCAGACCAGAACCAGCTCAGAAACAAGTCATAAATGTTTTAATGCAATGGATACCTTTGAAGGCCTCGTAATCCTCCTAGTCATCGTCCTAATCTTCACCCCTACCCCAGTGACACAGGTCTGGCATTGGCTCGCCGTCCAATTCGGCTGGGAGTGGCTACGGCCGCACCCACCGCCCCCGGAATATGTCGCGCCGCTCCTAGATGAGCTACGTGGGCTCAGAAATGATCTCGACATCCAATTTGTGCCGGTTTTGGGTTTGGTCAGGCAGCGGTTGGAATTGGGAGGACAGGATTCTGGGTTTCAGAGGAGTGGAGGTACAGGTACCGGTGCGGGTGCGGCCAGGGATGTGGGAGAGATGATCTGAACGGCGAAGGCCATTCCCACACATATGGGGTAAGACTCATTGTTTGGGCATACATATGTCATTTCTGCACCTTTGACATGCTTTATTGGTTTGAGGGTTGCTAACGGCACGCGCATGAAGCGCGCGATTTTGTCTCGTGGTGGCGTGGCGATGATCCACTGGCTCCCTGCGTTTAACCGGCCTGGGTCACTATTTATTTACTTGTATTTCGGATATCGCGATATTAATGGCTGTGTGAGTTTCCTTTTCTCTCCCGTCACACAACCGTCCGCTAAGGGCCCTACCTACCCCTGTCAACCCCCATTGATTTTGTTAGGTGTACGCCGGGTTTGCTGATTTTGCCGATATATTGATTCCGGGAGTGGCTAAGGTTGCTAGGCTGTATTGTATGTACGCTGTACATGGCGCATGATACTGCGCCCATTGATTATCCGATGCCCATTCATCTGCCCACTCTAAACGCCGTCCCTTCGTCATACAGCACCTGGAATCGTAATTCGCGGAAAGGGAACTTGTGTTATCTATATCTAAACGAAGGTACAATGGCTATGTGCTGCGTTTGACATTTGCTGTGCTTCACTTTAGACGATATGTTGATAAAAATCACTTGCTTTTGCAATGTAGGAAAACGAAGGAATAAAAGCTCAACAGTTTCCACAATACTGATCGCACGAGTCTGTAAGTTATTTTAAAACATTTATAGATGCCCATGTGTCTTTCTAGTTACATAAAGAAAAGGTTGGGGAAAGAAAAACAAAAGGAAAACCCCGTGAAAAAAAAAATCCAGCTTGTGAGAGGACACGCTAGCTTGTGCTTTCAAAAATGGAACAAAACGAAAAACAAAAAGTCCTTGCAAAAGGTAAAAATCCCAAAATCATCACGTCGTTTTATATACCTAACTTCTTTGGTTTACCTTTCTACGTCTCTCTCGTCCATAATCCCCCCCCAAGAAACTCCCTATGCAACCCCTATATTGGAACGTGACATCACGGATGACCCAGCTCCGCCATCTCCGTCAACCGCAGCGCCTCATCAACACTGCGAACAAAATGCGTCACGCCCCCAACAGCATCGACGATTCCACTCTTCTCCATCATCCGATAGATCTCCGTCCCGGGCTGGGGGTACCTGCAGAAAAACACCCTTACCCCCTGATCAACATACCCCTGGACAATTTCACTAAGTACCTGGATCCCTGAGCCATCAATGCTCGTGACACCATGTATATCGAATATCATGTTTCGGTTATGCTCAGGCGCACGCACGCGCGGTAGAGCCGGATGTGCGGCGGTCGTGCCGTAGAATTCTAGGCGGCGGAGTCTATTTTTCAAATCGCCCGTGTTGGCAAATGTTAGGGGCTCAGGGATCTTGACGATCAGACAGCCGTCGATGAATTCAACTTTCCCGGGATGCACTTCTTCTGCGTTCTCGAAGCGGTCATGGGTGCCGGGTATTTTCCCAAGGATTTGGATGCGGGGTTTGGTTGCGTGCCGGATTATTTGCAGAATGGAGAGGCCCATGCCCAGTGCGATCCCGAGATAGAGCGAGTAGAATATTGTTGAGAAGAAGATTATGAAAATTAAGCTTAGCTCGGACCAACCACGGAGACAGAAGAAGAAGCGTAGGTCGTGGGGAGCTTCTTCGATAAGAGATATAGCGACCACAGAAATCATGGAGGAGAGGACAGCCATCTGGAGTGCGAACACGTGTTAGGTTTGGGAGCATTGTTCTTCGAGAAACTCTCCATTTTGAGTTGAGGGTGAAGGCAGGACTTACTGGCAAATAATAGAAATAAGGCAGCAGATAGAGTATGCAAATCATAGTCAATAGACCGAGAAACACGCCGCTCATAGGGGATTTTGCACCGGTGGCAGCATTGAGCTTGCTTCTTCCGTATCCCCCGAATGCAGGGAGTGCCATGAAGCATCCACCTATTACATTGGATGCACCCAGAGCAATTAGCTCACGATTGGCGCTAAGAGAGATGGACGTTATTCCGTCATTGTGTCCGTCACCAAGACCTTTCGCTGCAATAGACGACTCAAAGAACCCGAGTAATGCAACGATGAAAGACGTGCTCATTGCGCTTGGGAGATGCCGCATATGTGACATCTTAAATGGCCATTGGAATGCAAAACTTGAATTTCCTTCTTCTTTTAGGGAACCAAGGACATCCAACCCTCTTTTATTCCATTGGAGCTTCCATGCAAGTACGGCGGAGAGGAAGACGACCAGAAACCTATCAGGGAAGAAGACAACAGAGGGGAAACGTGGTTCTAGACGTCTTTTCAGAATCCTGCAATAAACGTTGTTAGGAAAATATTTTCGCCGGTTTAATTCAGCATATAGATAGGAATAAAACTGTACCTAAACACCATGATGGCTGCGAAGCTACCAAATGCAACAGCGCTTGTCAGGCTATGGGCAGAAGTTATATTTCGTAATAGAAATCCTAATTTTTCAACACTGCTACCATTCGCTGAGCCACTCTGCTTCGCTAGTGATGTAAGACCTAGCTGCGGAATCAACTGATCGACGAATATCATGAAGCCAATGGCGCTAATGAATCCTCTTAGGAAAGGTCGACTGAGAATATTGTCGAGGAAGCCCAAGCGAGTGATCCCACCTATCAATATCATCGCTCCCGAGAGCCCCGTGACGACACCAACTATTTGGGAGATCATGACGGGGTCGTCCTCCATAGCCTCACCGGACTTAATGGCACCGCGGATCACAGTCCCTACGAGAAGGGACCCCGCGGCTTCCGGACCCACCACCATGAGCGGGCTGCTCCCCAGAACCGCATAGACGAGGGGATTGAACACAAATGAGTATAAACCATTCATAGGGGGTGAATGGGCCACGTTTGATGCGAGCGAGAGAGACATTGGGATATATATCGAGGCTACGGTAATTGCTGATATTAAATCACCTTGGAGGAAGGACCAGCGGTATTGAGTTATCCAATTGAAGAAAGGAACATAGTATGAAATATACCTAGTCAAAAGGGATGTAAGTAATCAGCAGAAAGCCGCAGATAAATGTACGACAAAGTTGGCAGGCTCTCTAATAAAAACACGCACATATTACGGCGGTTCACGCCATGCTTCTTAGCCAATTGCTTTGTCGTAGCTCCAGGAGGCAGTCCTAGAGGAGAAGGTACAGCGTCATCCCTGTCGCTGGTATGAATGCTAGACCCCGCACGCGGACTATCTGGAAATCCACGAGTGCCATTCTTCTGGACGTGACTGCTGCTCGTCTCTTGACTAGCGGAACCGGGTCGAGGGGAAAAAGTCCCATGATTGCAGGGGCGGGAACAGCATACTGGCTCACACGCTTCATATGATTCCAGAAGTCTTGTTCTCGGAGTTATCTCGCCCTGAGACAGAGAGCCTGCACCCATTCCCCGCTTTTGCCGGCTGACGCCAGCGGGCGGGGGGGACTGCGAACCGCGTTGGGAGGGTGACGCCCGAAAGACACTCGCTACACGGTCACGAAGTGACGAGGCCTGTTGGGCTCTAGTAGAGTCGGACTCAGACATCGTGTTCCCGGTATTCGGATAACCGGTCCCCCGGTGGGATGGAACCGTGTCTATTGCCTATTCCAGGATTTGTGCAGCCGGAGAACTGTAGGAAGAAGCTGGGGATTTCGGGAAGGCTCTGAACGTCGATTTATAGTGAGATAGTACTCTCCTAGAGGGTTTCCAACTGCTCAGCTAGTGAGCGGGGACGTGGTGCGTGGGGAGCATGAATTGGGCTTCACGCTTCACTTTCAAGGGCCGAAGTAGCCAGTAGCTAGCTGGCTACGGGTTGGTTCGGTATAGCTGATCTAGATTGTAGTGAAACTCATTGGGCACAGGTAGGTTAAAGGGAACATGATATACCAGGAGTAGACTATTACATCGCCAGCCAAAAAGAAAATGCGGTTAAATAAGTTGAAGGAGCCTGCTCCAATCCCTCAGTGTCATCGTCGCTGCTGGCGGCAGAATCGACTGGCAGAACTATGTTAACTAACGTAATCGATAACGTAATCGGTAAGCGAGCGGCGCATGTAAGCCAGCGGCGCACCCAACCCAAAACGCGTCCATGAATTAGCACTTATTCATTCAACCACCTCACCTACCATGCCACCAATTCGCGCCCGCAGCTCTAGAGATTTAGCAGAGCAAGAGGGTAGGATCTTATTAGCTATCCAGGCTATTAAAAACCAAGAAATATCTTCTGTTCGCCAAGCAGCACGCATATACAAAGTGTCTGAAACCACACTTCGCCGACGTCGTCACGGTATTGCGAACCGCGCGATTTCTCGC
>JAFEJD010004595.1:0-27751 GCA_018296065.1 Blastomyces percursus
TTGATCCGCTCGCTGGTGGATTACGATGATTAATGGATGTGTTACGTAATCCAGCTCACCCCTAGATCACGTGACATCTGCTTTATTTGGCGATTCCGTAGTCGAGTCCGCATCAATAGAACTTCAACAGTGAATATCAACCTATAGATATTGACTTGCAAGGATTTTGTGTTGGAGGAGAATGATGGGCAAGGGGTGGCCCCTTAACCCTGACCAATGAATCCCCCGTGAGCCTCATCACTGGCAGACCTTGCGCGTCAAAGCCGGCCCCAAATATGTGCAGGGCCATTGCAGAGTCTCGGCCATCTCTGAGCGGTTCGAGGGAGAATCACATTGGCTAGCTGCTGCCGCAGGGTCATGGTCCAGCATTCTTCAAGACTCATTTGTGAGGGCGGGCCATCCATGTTTCAATATCTGGCTGGTAGCGCCAGCGCCCTTGCCATTGATCACATCTAGTCGTCTTGTCCGTCTCAGGTGTATACTCTCTAAGAACCTACTATGGCGCAGGCAGCCAAATCAGCGGCAAGCTACAATGCATTTACCACCGTAAGCTAGGGAGACCAGATAGACCAGATGTTATTTAAACTTGAGCATTTCTAGAGAGGCATTCATCTCTACAAGCTGCAGGGACCTACAGGCCATTGACTTGGACATTTTCTAGCAAGCAGAACCTCATTGATTATTAGCCTCGCTCATATATCATTCTTTTTTGATACCCCATCCATAATAAAGTCCTCCACGCTCTACGAACATGTCTAGCCCAATCAAGTCCTCATTGGCGAAAGCTATTGCAGCCATCAAGGAGCCTACATTTCAAAGAGGCACGGAAAATTGTCGAAAACATCGCCGCTAAGGTCCCTATCATCACTGGGATCAAGTTGAACGGATCAGAGCCTCATAAATCCCACGACGACCCAACCGATCCCAAGCCCGTCATATCCTTCGCTCTTTACAAGTCGAACAAGTTAAACAGCCATAATCGTGTTGCAAGTGGTCATGCTCATGACGACGGCACTGGACATATTAATTTTAGCTCCAAATACAAGCAATATCGTGCCATTACCGGAATGGAGTACAAACCCCCAGTCGGTCAAAAGAAGCCCGAGGGAACCAACGATCATTGAGACCCGAAAGAAGGCATAGGCGGTGGCAGGACTATGGTAGGTTTCCTTGGACCGAAATTAAAAACAAAGCGACTCTGTTGTGACTGACACTTCTTAGGATGGATCTTTTCGATTTGGGCATCTTATGTTCCTGTCAAAGCCCTTACAGATTCCCCGTTGAAATACGCCGCTTGTGCATATGCGGTAGAAACGTTGAGATGCTACCGGCTAGGAAGTTAGACAGGAGTCAAGTGATGAGTGGTATAGACTACAGAAATCAATATAGTTCACGTTTATAGTAGCTATATTCAAATAAAATAGATTACTGAGTCTCAAGTCATCCCTTGTTGCCCTTTTTGTACCTAATGTGATGAACAGATAAAAGGTTACGCACACCTCTGTATGCTTCATTCAAATCTTTTGTAAAACATTCCCCCACTCAATCCCTGGATCGGATTTAGGGCATGGCGTTCAACGCCGGACCAACGACAAGCATCTGCAAACCCGTCCTTCAGCCAGCGCCATTTTGATTCAACGATGGGGGGTCAACTTCATGCCAGCAGGAACAAAGAACGAAAATGCTTCTAGCATCGGACGTTAGAAATTCAAGTATACCTGGATGTGTTTTATGAAAATGACATGGGCAACTAACTCTTCACTGGCGCAAAATCCTTTTCTTTCTGTTTAGTCGCACGCGAAGACGACCCTTGTCCTTGTTCCAGGGTACTGTCGCCGACTCTACCACCCCATCAACACCATGAATGTATAATGCGAGGCTGCTGGATGCTTTTCAAGCGAAATGCAGCTAAAAGGCACCTGATCACATACCTGCAGGTGCATAGCTGGCCTAATCCTACCAAAGGGCAACACTCTGTTCCAGCGGGGTCTTCGCCATCAGCCCACTAGTCACCATCCCCGTCCCTGCCTGCATGGCCCAATCCAATTCTGTGGGATGTGCAGCCCATTGAGGAGTAAAGACATCCTTGGGCTTTGTTCAATCCAATCTGTCCTCATCTCCCGTGTTTGTTTTTCCGTCCTTCCCGGGCAAACAGACAATGTGCCCACTTTCCACCAAACTCCCTTCCTCTTTTATTTTTTTTTCTTTGGCCCATTGTACATCGTTAGTACCTTCGAGGTCAAGGTTAGTCTCACCCATTCCTCTGAAGCATTGGTACCGTCCATACAAACTCAGGCTGCGGAGGCACGAGGAAGCAGTGAAACTCCTGCCAACATTTCTATCAACGCTGACAGGCTGTAAACTTCAACCACCAGATCGTCCTGAATAGCATCAGAAGGCCGTTCCTGAGATACGTCTTCTGACTTGGGCCCAACCGAAGGACGAGTTGGATAATGTTTTCGGTCGCTTCTTTGGGCGCTTCTAGTGTGGGTCTTTTGACGTTTTGACCCATGCGAGATATGATGACAACGTTCAATCTTGGAGGAACGTTATTATGTATGGGTCGGGCGGGGTTTCTAGTCAATTTAATTGGTGCTGCATCCGAATGCTACAACCGCGTAAAAGCCAGCATGCTTCGGAGAACTTTCCCCTTAACCCCTGTTGGGTACCCAACCATGTAGAGCTGCAGTGATAAACCCGACATCAAGGTCTCGCAAACGAATCGCGAAGAAGACAACTGTATTCATGGCGCGTTGCGCATGGTGCATTGTCCCCTCGCATCGCTAGGTCGGGATGGGTTGCCGCCAAACTGCTAAATAATGTTAGAGGTGTAATGCAATTGGATTTGGATTTGTTCCATTCCCTTTTCAGCCTAGTGGCTATGCGGGCTCAAGCTAAACTACTTATGTACAAGTGCCAATTCTAACCTCAGGGCATGGATAGAATCATGCTAGCCGCATTCAACGATGCAACAATGGCGCGGCAATTATCATGCTTCAACTGACAATGCTACCATGGATATGCCCCGCTTGCATACAGATGTCTCCTAAGGCACTTTGGAGCATCCTGTCAATATGGAGAGATGGTTTGTCCAGCCAAAATTTCTCCTGGCATGATAGTGTGTTTTAAACAAATCCCTGCACTCATGCCGCTCCTTTGCTCCCCCCAATCTTTTGCCTCGAATCCCACAGGCCTGTAGTTCGCCATTAGTGTCAGAAGGCTGAGCTGAGATCCTAGCCAAGTATCAAGAGGGGATTCCCCCTCCTTGCCATAGCACTTAGCACAAGGGCCTAGAAGGGCAAACCTTGCTTGGCTGCAAAGAAAGGTGTGCTGAAATAAAAGTAAGGTGACAAACGCCTCTCTATTCATAATACCTCAATATTTGCCAATCAATATCACCTTAGTAGCAGAGCTAGTCTCTTTCGAGGCTGAGTGGATGCTGTGGGTAGCAAGCGCTAAGATCTGGGGGTGTTACGCGTAACACTTCCGGATATTGGCACTGCGAGGGTTGGGATGGTGCCTTGGCGGGATCCCATGAGCTTTCGTCCTGATTCTTTCGCTGTCACACTGCGGCATGGAAAAGCGGGGTGAAAAGCGGGGTGCGGCCCACTCAAGTCTGTACTTTTGCAGCTTAGCGCACAATTTAAGTTTTGCTAACTTAAGCTTAAATTTGACCGCACAAGTCCAACTGACTTACAATATAAATTGGCGTGGGAGACAATAGCTTTAAAAATTGTCAACCTTGCGGAAGAGTATTCCTCAAGGTCGTTATCATTGAGCTCCCAGTTCTTTGTGGCAGCAGCAAGTGATAAGCTCTGCCCTTTCCACCTGAACTGTTGGAAAAACTTCTCTCTTTCAGTTGACTGTCGATGGTTTTTCTGGCGGTTTATCTCTGCTGCAACAACTTTGAAGAGTGATGCTCCACGGTCTGGAGAATCGCATACGGTTTTTACGGCATTCCCAATACACTAGGCCTTTTTTCAGTCAGGCTGAACAGGAACAGAATGAGGGAGTGAAACAAACTGGGTTACCCAAGTTGCAGATGACATCCCCAAGCTCATGGAGCTTTGCTTTCAGTGATGTATCACAAGAAACCTAAATCAGTTAACTCTTGCTTTGGGCAGCAGGAGCAGCAGCAGCATCTTACTGTGCTGATATTATTTCCCATGATTGTAATTGATATGAAAAACAGCTTTGCTGGGGAAAATAATGATTAGGAGGATGGTGAAATGTTGACAATGAAGGAGTCTTCGGCATAAATACTCATCCCAGGCACCGCGTAGAGGTGCATGCTCCTGCTCTGGCTATCTCTTTGTTTTAAGCCAATATTAGCGAGGCCAGAGTCTTGGAGGGGTAAGCAAGGCTTCTCATGCATGACTATGGGTATCACTCCAAATGTGTTATACTACTCAGGGTGAGATACAGAAGTTGAAACCCAAGCTGCCAGAACGTTCTAGGGACTTGTTCTTGCATATACACCCACTTCTAGGTGACGAGGAGATGGAGAGCAAATCTTCAGATATGCATGAGTTGAATGCCTGTTGGGTCTAGAGGAACCTTTCTATGAAGCTACGTATTGGTGAATCGGCGAAGGGGAACCGAAATTCTAGGCAATTAGAGCAAGGTGCCAGCTAGCTTGCCGACTCCAAGTCCCATATTTTTAGCGCGCCGACCGGGCTTCCTGCATGGCAAAATAATGTAGCCTTCACCTTAGATCCAGTTATCCCTACCCTTGCATGCTGGCGTTTCTTGTCCCCCCCTTGATCTAGAGCTACTCTGGTTTTCCTTAACAGCAAGAATACGAGGCATCTGAGCTCCGTATTTGATTTCCTTGTCTTGCGTATCTCCATTTATAGAGACCGCCTGTGCCGTAGTGATCTGCGCGTTAATTCTTTGGCCATGTCCATCGCTCCCACGGCCTAGACACTCGACCCATGCATGCGTGAGCCGTTGGTTGAACCGATGAGATGGTTGCCTAAAATAAAAAAAGAACAGTCTGGAGTCAACATATGCAGGGAGAACACTTCCAAGAAGGTTGGAAATGAATAACTGGCAGACATTGATTCTTGGCTCCAGAGTATGCAATGTGACTATAGTTGTCAATTAACGGTTCACCTCACTGCTTCAAGCATAAATAAAGCGCGGTGAAGCTGTCCACAAAGTTTGGAGAATCAACCATCTTTTGGCAAGTGAGTGGAGAGCAGGAGAGTAGCAAAAAGACGTTGGGCTTGCAAGAAGGGCCTCTCAGGCGAGAAAGCGAGCACGGTCCCCTTTTCCAGAGCCTAGGAGATCATCACGTCAGGAAAAGCTGCGGCGTTGCTAAATATAGGATACAGATCGCCAAGATATGGGGGAGGTATCATGTTCCACCTCTTCTTCCTTTGGAACCTACCCTAAATCGGAGAAACATCTTGGTTGTGGAAACAATCCAAAACCTGAGGGCAAACCACGAATGTGGCCACTCTCGCTGGGGGTGATAACCCATTGACTGTATTTTAATTGCAAACATTTCTCTACCCATTCTTTGTAGCAAGATCCTTCTGTTTCATTATAGTATGACAACGTACGATCCATCTTACGAGTTCGGGTTGTCCAGGCACTCATGATGGAAGTGTGGCATGGGGAGATTTACAAAGCTGGGGCGGCCCTTGTGAAGGGAAAGGGAAGATAGAGCAGTAGAAGCAAAGTGGGAGGAGGGTAGGCTTTATGCCCTCAAACCCCTTGATCTGCGCTACTGCTCCTCTCTCTCCCCCCACCTCCCAGCAAAATCGGGACCAACCGCAAGAGACCACCCAGGATTTGCTGGCTAATGAGATAGGGACCAGCTAGAATTTGGATTTCCAAAATAACAAACTTTCATTAAATATCGAACGGTCCAACAAGAAAAACCCCAAAGTACAACAGACAATCGAACCTTGTGTTGGATGGAGAACACAATTAATGAGTTCCAGCTTTATATCCGGCAGCGTTGTCATTAGGTACAGTTACCGAGAGAGTAATATAAGGAATATAAGAAACAAACTCATGCCACTGCCTGTTTTGAATAGTCGACGAACGGTCTCCACGAACTTGGGAGCCGGTAGAGAGCACGTGGTCATGGTGATTGACACGGTATCCTAATTGTACATAGTCTCGAGACGCTCTGTACGATTGAACGCGCGGGCGAATTCGTCGTTCGATTCCGCAGCCTGCTCTAGATAGGCGTAGGACACACAATCTCCACGGACAGTGGCGAGTGCATGGGCGATCATAACCAGGTTTCTGATATAATGGTGAATACATGGTTAGAGATATGAGATGTGGAATATGGATGCTCAGCAACCTACATCTCGGGCACTGAAATCCAGGCCTTCCAGTTTATGCAACTCATCACTGGACACTTGTGCACTTCCCCCATGTGTCTGTGACTTTGAAAGGAAACTCCGCCAGACCTCTTGCCGGAATTCTCGGCTCAGTTCCTCATACTTCAGCTTATAATGAATCCTGCTGAGGATAGCATCGTCAAACTCATTGACACGATTTGTAGTGAGAAATAAAATCCCCGCAAAATATTCAAGCTTGCGGAGGAAGACCGTCACGGAATGATCATGGACTCCGCCAATCGAGCGTCCTTGCAAAAAGACATCAGCCTCATCCACGAGGAGTATAGCATTGAAATGGCTGGCGATCTTGAATACGTTGGAGACATGCTCCTCCAGGCATTTTTCGTGTATCAATTCTCCCGCAGCGACCTAAAAGGTGTCATTAGTCTTCAACTGGCGACTTTGTGGATAAGGGACGTACTCTATAAAGAGGTCGCTGCAGGTGCTCCGCCATTGCCTCAGCGGTAAAAGTCTTTCCGAGACCTGGGCCGCCACTGATATTAAAAGTCAGGGTAGTTCATACACTAAGCAAGGACACAGACAACTTACTATAGGAGCACGTTGAGGCCACGGCCTTTGCCCGTAACAAAATCATCAAAGGGGATGCTAGGTACCAGGCCTAAACGAGTCTTTGCCAGAGCTAAGAGTGTCTCCCTTTGCTCACTAGGAATCCTAAGGTTTTCAAAGGGTGTAGATGACTATTGGACTTGATCAAGATCAGCAACCGCAAACTCCACTGCACCCAAAGGTTAGCAAGAACACTTCGCCAAAAGCTAGTTTCACTTACTCCACATGTTCTCACTGAAACAGTATCCTAAAACTGTTGGACAGCAAATAAGATAGTCAACATCCTTCATTTCGGATGGATTCACACCATTGCTTTTCACCTGTTCTCTCATGCGTTGATCCTGATAATCAAAAAGTGCATCAAGACTGATGGAGCCGTCACTGTCCATGTATAATTCACTCCACTGATTGATCCGCGGTCTGGTGTAGTTCGGATTCATCTGGCGAAAGAAGGCCGAGTCCACCATAATACGACTGTTGATGGAGATCTGGAAAATCTCTCCCCGGACCTGGACAAAGGCAAGACCACAGCAGTGGCGAATGTGCTGCCCCTTTAGGTCACAAAATTTGCGGCCGCAGTCGACAAGAGATTTTATGGCATCTGATTTGTTTGGGTGATGGTCAAGGGGGAACGCCTCGAGATTATGAATAGGCCTAGGTCCATGGAACCGGACCACCTCCAGCTGGGTACCGGCTTCACCAAATACCTCACCATCGAAGTCCAAATAGCGACAATCTAAGCTGAAGTATCTGATCCCGTTCATTTTTGTTTTCTCTTCTCCGGTGTCAAATGTAACACATCGCGGCTTGCCAGTCCCTAGGCAGGTACTGTATACGAAGATCCCTGGTTTGAAAATGGTCCAAAGCAGGTCATAGGTGATCTCCCCCCTCTTCAGAAGTGGCAAAAGGCCCTGGGTTGTGGAGGCATAGGTTTCCTTGATATACCCGACAAGCAGATCCACATGCTTCGAACGTCGGTCTCCATGGTTCCCTCCTTTCTTGATAATGTACTTCTCGAGGTCAGGAAGGAAATTGTATAGGAAGTTGCGCTCAATCTGGATACTGGGTTAGTGACTTCTTCAACGAGATTGAGTTGGAGGACAAAACAATACCAAAGGCTTATCCTCGCGCAAGCTGATAGCTCTAACATCTCTCGTAATTTCTTGCAGCACTTCAAGCAAAACCTCAGATTTTATATCAGCAAAGGTCTTAGTTTCCTTGGTCATCCTGTCTGATATGTTGTCAGTTATCAAGCGTGAGAGACATTGAGATTGTGTTCCTACCTAACTGCTTCCGGGCAACAAATACATACTGGTCAAGATCATCCAGGGCCTTGTCTTCTCCCACGGGTTCCATAATCTTATACTTTGAATTTTCCTTGTCCCACTTAGCTGGCAGTGAGCATAAAGAGGACAAGAGGCCTGGATGATAGGACGTACACTTCATGGACTTCTTTATATTCGAGCTTTGATGCTCGAGCTTTCACCTTGTTACCTTCTTTATTCTTGCGAATCTCTGATTTGACATTTCCAATCGGCTCCGAAGACTCTGATGGCTGCTTGACTTGGCGAAGAGCGGCCATGAAAATTTGTTGCAGCTGTTCCATTGTAACGTGCTGCGGAGGGTCTTCATTGTTGGGGCTACCTGGAGGTGTTCGAGGGGGGGGAGGAGAAGAAGAAGGGGAAGGAGCTTTGGTACTGTTAGACATTGTGGGTTTGGACATTGTGATTGATAATGATATAGCAATAATGTGTAATGGCTCACGGAGATGGAAATGGAGAAATAGTCAATTCATTGCCTCAGGATTCGGAGGGGATTTTGCCTCCTTATATGCTGCTGTATTGGCCACCGAGTCGAGTT
This sequence comes from Blastomyces percursus, assembly GCA_018296065.1. Taxonomy (NCBI): domain Eukaryota; kingdom Fungi; phylum Ascomycota; class Eurotiomycetes; order Onygenales; family Ajellomycetaceae; genus Blastomyces; species Blastomyces percursus. The sequence continues at coordinate 8,790 of JAFEJD010004595.1, forward strand.
CAACCATCCTCCCGCATATCTAGACGTGGGATATGTTATACAGACCTAGAGCATGCGAGGCACATTGCGCCATGCGCTGTAAATACCCACATTTGCTTGTTTTATTGCCTTCATTACGAGCCCCGAAGCACTAAAAGGGATTTGCGACACCTGGACGCCGGGGATGCTCTATCGTTGGGCTGAGGTTGCCTGAGATTGAAGAGAGTAGCTTGCAGTAGTGGGATGAGCTGTGTGTAGTCAAAACTGCATTGAAAGAAAATGGGAAGGTTAGGAACCTCCGGCTGCGGGACCGTCTCGGACATTGAATATAATCTATACCGGGGGCCGCAGGCATTCCACCTGGTGCGGCACTTGGCCAAGCTAAAGCTGCTGATATGAAAGAATCGGATCGTAATCTCCTTGTTCGCCAAATCGAGGATTGCGGAGACATCAATCATTCTACTATCCAATCACTTGCTATCAACTACCAAATACCTCGCTCTGAGAGTGGTATGTCCCTGTCTTTGCTCTGGAGGTCTCGCTGACTGTTAATAGACGTGCTAGCAAGTGTGTTACCGCTGCCACAAACACCTCTCCGGATTGATGGATCTCAAAATCCCCAAGCTAGTGATAGCATTGTCATCAGCGATATGGTGAACCCTGCTCCCCAGAAGCAGCGGTCCACTCAAAGTTCCCATTGTCAGGATAAGCGAAACCTTCTAGGATCAGAGCAGATTCCAGGTATTTGTCACTATCCTTTATGAGGCTTCCAGTAGTTGACATTCACCAGAAAATCTAGTTCTGCCACAAGAGGACCGGTACTGGTCTTTCTCATGCATGGGTCGCCACATGGTTGAACACTTCCCCGAACCTTTTTGTACTGGAATGAAGATGAGCAGTTTATGGAAAGAGGAAAAGAAGAGAGGAGGGCTTGCAATCACGAATTGTCTATCTATACAACTTCCAAAAACACTCAATGAGGATGCTTTCTGCGTGGTCAGGATTGGCTATGACGATGGATTTAGAATTTGTAATATGTTTGGTTTTGGAGACCCAGACATTCCAGTTTGAGTAACCCTCACCCACAAAAAAATGCCAATGCTTTGTGTCTGTTCTGGAAAAAGCTGCACGAAGGCAGCTGCACACGCGCTTCATGATGACTTCTTTTCAAACTTGACCCTAGCCTTTACCACATAACATTTATACCCAGAGAGAACTTCTCGCGTTGCGAGTCCGTGTGTTGTATCCAGATTTTCAACTAGCTTCCCTTCGCCATCTGCAATATTGCATGATGCGCCTTCGAATTCCATAATCATGCTCTCCGTTATGTCGAATTTCAAGGCCGTCTTGATCTCTTCCCATTCTCCACTTAGCGCCTTATCTCCAACTTTCGCCGACATAATCTTTCAACGATCAGCACGTAGAATCACCACCGGCGTTGGCCGGTTAGCCGAAGACGGGATCTGACTTAACTGTCTTTTGGCAGATGCATGCAGCCTAACAACACTTTAGGGGGTATGGGCGATGTTTACAACAATTACCAATGATATGATGCTGTTAAATGCAAATGACACCCTAGATTAAAGCATATCAATCCTGTCCGATGTCACTTAACCGACACCAACGGATGTAGACGGGGATGCTCTTGGAAAGAGCTTTGTTGAAGACATAGCCGAGAAGCGTTCCAGACATGTTGACTGATATCAAGGTCGAATTGGCACAGAAGATTGCAAAACGTCGAGGATGGTAGATGAATGAGAAATTGGGTGAACAAGATTGCTGGAGACTATAAGCACACAAAGGCCCTTTTTGTACAACATCACCTGGAACTCACTTACACAGCGCAGCGTGTAGCCGTCCGTCGGGCAGCCCTGATACGTCACCTGCGGCAGAAGCGCATCTGGAGATGGCACGGCAAACGGCCGCCACTTAAGTCCTGTCGTGTCCATGTCCGGTCTGGTCCGGTCCTATACTGATCGCAGCCAAATTGAGCAGAACAAGCTAGTATCTGCAACTTGGCCAAATCAACACAACCACTGACATATTATGTGATGCGGGGTGTCCTGTCCGGTCCGGTCCGCGACGCCAGACGCTAAAGATCGTGATGTGGGTGCCGAACTTGATTCACGCCAGCCGGGCGATTGGCCAATCAGAAGCGATTCTTGTGAACACCAAGTTGTGAATTAACTGCCAAGATCTCCTTGTGTGCTACAATACTTGTGAACAAGCCACTATCCACTCAGCAACGTCTCTCGTTCTTTACCTAAATGCGATTTCAAACTCCTCTCTGCTTTACAGGGAGGGGATGCAGCTTACCCTCTACCAGGAGAGGGACCCACAACCTCTCAATTACAACATTTACCAATATTTGCGGGTGTGTTTTTGCACCAGCAGAACCTATGGACTTGAAGAGTGTGGCTACTTCAGGGAACTGCAACACCACAGGGTTAGGACTGGGACATGGGATTTCTGTTTGGGGAGAATTTCAGTATTGGGGATCCACGGGCTCTGCTGATGTAGCAATGCAGCATCCCACCTGCAACATTTGTAATATAGCTATTAGATAGGTAGTCCGCTCTGCCCGCCCTATAGCCAGGTTTGGCTCAGATGACTTGGCCCTTACGGGCTGACGATCCTCTGGCGTTAAACAATGACACACACACACAAACAAACTCTCAACTAGGGAGCAATTACTGCCGACTGTGATTTGGATTGTTTCAGGGCCCAGGCGGCCACGGTCGCTAACGTACCCAGAAATGCTAGCGCAGTCATGGGCGGCTTCCTGGTAAGGTATTGAACAAGTGTTGGAAATAGCTTGGAACCATTCATAGATTGTTTCTCTGCCCGGGGCGCATGCTCCAGATCGATGATGGCATTTAATGCCTGTGACAAGTAATGCGCATTTTGAAATCCTCCTTCAATCCAACATCTTTCAATGATTGGACCAAGCCAAAGTCCTTCGGTGCTGGGAAGAGAATCTCGATGAGGCCATCTAGCTCGACCGTCATCCGGGAGGTTATCCTTGAAAAGATCAAACTGGCACCTCTGTCCACCTGTGACAACTTCATACATGACCGCACCGAGCTGCCCGATGTCTGTCTGTATTGAATATCCATTGTCATCGACCGTTTCCATGGCTGTGCCAAACGGAAGGATAGACGCCTCGGTGAAATCACAGAATTTGACGGATAGATTGGAATCAAGTAGAAAGTTACGACTCGCGATATCGGCAATAAGGACATGCCTATCATGGATCTGTTTGAGGGCTTGGGCCATTTGACGAAACCATGAGATCTGGAGCGCGAGAGGCGGTTTATTGTTTACCTCCAAGTAGGCGCGTAGATCCCCGTTTTTCATGTGGGCGAGGTGAGTGGCTTTCGGGTACAATTCGATGTAAGGGACAACGCCATCGAGTTGGTTGTCCACAGTTGGGCTCAAACGACGATAGACATCCTGCTCGCGCTGGATCACATGTATGTTCAATTCCACATCGGTCTCGGTACTCCAAGGGTGTCGTAATGGTATCTTGACGGCAGTCCCACGACGTAGAACCACAACACCCGACCTTCCGTATCCCAAGACTTCCTTCTCAAGAATTGGCTCGCCGTCGAGGTTTATGAATAGTGAAGAAGACATTGCTGACGTGGGTTCCAGAAAAGGGATTCTAAGAAGTTGAAGAACGTGATAACATCAGTTTGCGTTTTGATGCTCTCATCCTGGTGTTAGAAAACCTGACAGGTGCCCCCTAGTCACGTGCCCAACTGATAGGCTGACAGGTGTCCTAGTTTGGCTTGGCACCTTGGCATCACCGTGTCATATTTTGCATCACGTGACCTAGATCCTATCCAACCTTGTCTTCACTACCTAACTGGCCGACCACACAAGCCTCCTGGCGTGCCTGCAACTCACAAGATGGCTCCCAAGTCAGCCCATCACTAAGGAGAGGGGCTATGGGGGCTATGACCTCTCTAATGAAGCATATACCAGTACCTGTGGAGGTTTTTCCCATTCCCCTAAAGGGGTTAAGGGCTTTTCCCAGGATATTGTCTGGGGAGAATTTTAGTATTGGAGACACATGGGCTCTGCCGGTGTAGTTATACGGCATCTTACTGAAACACTTGTATATAAGTACTTGAGAGGTAGTCGCCTGCGGGCGAAGCTCTACGCGCCTTATAGTCTATATCAGGCTCAGATTACGTGGCCTTCGGCCGCGGATCATGCGGCGTTAAACAGAAAAACTCTCACACACGTCAACCAAGCCAGTTATCTCACATTAACACTCCCTAGCCAAGTCTAATAGCGAGGAACCATTTGGCTCTCACAACAGGTGCGTGCTCCGCTCCAACAATATCTGCCATCTAGCCGTCCCCAATATTATCAAAGATACACTCCCTAAATCCTCACAGGATTAACCACGACATAGGCCCAGCGACTTCAAGCCCCAACCTTGACTATGCCACCTCCATTTGCCGCTGGCCCAGGGCCTCCTTGTTCAGTGCTGTCCGGGGTTGGGCTCGATCTGTCGCGATGCTTTGGGCAATTTGCTTTCCGCCTCGTAGAACTTGCTTGCGTTGTTGGAATTGGACTTTCACAATGGCTGCCCCTTTGTACGGCCGGAACGCACCACTGAATGTGGTCTTCAACTGGGTCGAAAAGGATACAGTTCCCTTGGGACTTGCCCCTACAGTCCGGGAATGTAGCAGGAGTTTTGCGCATTTGCCAACACATGTTTCTATAACTTTGTAAGGATATATATTCTCTATGGTCTGATGGAAAATACATTACCAGGGCTTTCACGGTTTTAAACGGTTGTCGGACTTCGGGTCATGAATATCTATTCATTGCCCAAGGAATCTGAGGGGAGCCAAGCCTCTTTATATACTGCTCTGCATGTACGCACATTCATTCAATGATCTCCGCTGTCCTCCGCTTGGACCACGCAGCTACGGGTGGAAGTGGCCGTCATTGCGCCTGAACGCACTAGAATTAGGCTTCAGTGCAAGGGTTTCAACAAATCAACCCCAACTCTCCAGCCACCTATTTTTCAGACTCTTGATTTGAACATGATAGTGGATTTTTGGATCGCACGAGAATACCACACAAAATCTCCATATCTGATGCCCCCGCTTCTTAGATTTTGTGCTCGTGCTCATGCTTGCCGACCAATTTGAAATGGGACCCACAAGTATAAACAAACCATCTTGGTCACCAATCTTTGTACACGACAAAACACTGTTATTGTTTCAGCCCAAAACGCGTTGCAGCCCAAATTTCCGTTTCGGATTCATGATATTCCGACTCCACTGATGACAATTTCCACCAGCCACTTGACCAAGAACTGCTTGGCCAGTTTTGGGCATTCAGCCACCAAACCACAACAAGCATGCCACTTCGCCCAGCATCTGACTTCCTGTCTTTTGGTAGACGCATGCAGCCTAACAACACTTACCAATGATATCATGCTGTTAAATGCAATCTGATATCACTTAACTGACACTGACAGATGTTGCTAACACTGTTAAGACTAGGTGGATTGTTTAAGGAGAAGACATGGCATATATTAGAAGTGGACAGAGGGCCTACTAGTTACAGTAGTATTTTTTCTAGGAAATATGAATTTGTATAGTATAGACGCCATTAATGGAAGTATGTCGGCACCTTATATAGTGAACCCTACGTAGTGAAAATATGTTATGTGCTCCCCACTCACAGGTTCTCTGAAAAACATTGCCCAAGAGCGGCATCGAAGTATTGTGATGAAGCAAATATACAAAGCAATAGTAAATACCAAGAAGGCCAATATATCCAGCAGCATTTGCACTTCGGAACCGACGCCCCTAATAAGCAGGTTCCATTGGCACCTGTCACTCGCCTGCGCGCTAAGCCTAAATAGGGGCGCTAGTCCAAAGTAAGACTAGCCTATAAGCCTCATTTTGAGATCCTTCTCTCCAGCCGCGAAGATGGATATCTGGCGACATTCGAGCGTTCCAACGCGACTGCGACATCTTGGAATGTGCTGAGGGAGGTCACTGTGTCAATCAAGTTGTGACGGACAGTGGGCTTTTAATAGCCAGACTGGATTTAGCGCGAGGTCAGCGAATTCGCTTTGATCTCTTCTTGATCTGGTTGTTGACGCCCCCTTTTAGGCTCGCTTACCTGTCCCCAATGCCACACCCGCTATTGGCGATAGCCTACCGGCTATTCAAGGGTGCAAATAAGATTCTAGCGCTAGGGATGCAGCAAAGCGAATCCTAGAAATGCGCAGATGATCTTTCAAGGGGCTTGTTCTAAGATTTGCAGTCTGCGCTTGCGGTTGATGAAGCATTATTTTCAAACATGGACGCCGCTCTTTAGTTAGTTGCCAGCTTTGCGCTATACACAGTATGCCTTTTTCCCTCATGACTTCGTACCCCCGGCCCTGTAGGGCTGGGCCATCCCTTTGGTCTCCTGTATACTCAACGCTGTATGATAACCCTTGCTTTGAACAGCCTCAACAGTGACTGTTTTTGTAGGTCCCGTCTGTAGCTTGGCTTCTAAAGACAGTGAGTATAAAATGGAAGTAGGTGAAGGAGGGGAACTTGGCCGCCAACATCGGTCGGAAAAACTTAGCACCGCGGAGGTGCCCTGCTCCATTGAAGAGGTCAACAACAAACCCCGCTAACTGCAAGTCTTTTCTTTTTTCCCCTTTAATCCTCTGCATAAATGCAAAGACGCGGCGGCGACTTCCCCCATACCCCAGACAGTATAAGTCATTCAAACAATATGCCAGATGAAGAAATTATCTGGAAGTTGGAGCCATTTCCTGAGCCCTACAAAGAAGAGAGAATGAAAGTACGAGATGAGATTTATAATTATTTTATTTCTGCTCAACTGCCGAGTCATAAAGCTGCCATCTTTGCACCCTGCTCAAAAAGCACATTAGAAACGGAAATCGCCCAAGAATATCAAAGAGTTAGTTTCTTATTATATTTAAAAAGCGTGTTCATATCTAATATATTAGCAGATCACGGGTTGTTCAAGAGCTGCGCATCACTACATGGATCTTATTTTCACGCAAGGCAGCACAACACTCGGCACAATATATTCTGCGTTGATTGTCCCTATAGCTATGATTGGCGAGGCGAACATATCTATATCAAAAAGCGAACACAAAAGCGAACGGTCGGAAAGACTGTCATGGGACGGTTCACATTCGATCCTTATAACGGGGGAGTCTGATATAAACGTCATTATTGAGTCGGGGAATGGTAGGCTTGCAGCTCGGGTTGGATTTTTTGAACGAGAGTAATAGACGAACCTGGTTTGAGTTGAAGGTAAAAGGCTCAGCAATCTGCATTAATTACTGGGTACAGGTTCGCTAACTTGAAACGCAAGGTTCGATATAGGCGAAGTCCAACATCGAAAACCCGGCATTCGTAAAGTCGACATCTATGTTGGTTGTTGGCCCGTTCCAGTTCGAAAGCCCCAAATTCATAAAGTCAACATCTATGTTGGTTGTTGGTTGTGGGATTAGAGTGGCATCCATTTCACTAGTCAGGTCCAGAGTCTCGGTATGTGTATTGTTAAATGAAATATCCGCGTTTGCAAAGTCCGCATTCATATTTGTTGTAGGGTCTAAAGCCTTGTTAACGCAGTTTGACGGCAAGGCATTTGTGTTGTTGGTTGTATCGTTGGTCGTATCGTTCGCTGCGTCGTTGGCTGCGTCGTTGGCTGCGTCGTTGATTATGTTCTCTGTGCGTGAATTGTTTGTTGTGTTCGAAGCGTCAGAGCTAATGACGCAGGGGGTCGTATGACTTATCGAGGGAGAGGACCGGCTGTCATTTATGAAAAGAGCACCATTGTCGTCCCACCTCAAATATTTTCTCACTATGTTTAAAACAGAGCTTTGCGCGTTTCTGAGAAGGTGATAGGTATATTCACCCTTTCCATAGCATGTTAATCCATCGAGTATTATTGCTGCTGCCAAATTGCGATTCTCGGATGCCTTTTCCTCGGGCTGTTGATTCTGAACCCATTTAGCGAACAGTTCTTGCTGTTTGTCTGTCATATGATTAGAGCAACTACATGTTATCAGTAGGCTGAAGTTAATTGGGGGTGGGTAAGAGAAAGACCAACTTACTAAGAAGAAGCTACCTTATCTAACTAAAATATAATAGCTGGGCCACACTTTTCCATCAATCCAAGGTAGCGTCTGCCCTGTTTAACAGTTTGCTTTACTTCCTTGTCCTCGCAACCCCATTCCTGCGCAAGTAGAGAATATGCCCTAGTAAGTAATTTGCGTCCATTACTAGGGACTAATGAAGCCTTAATTTCCACTTCGTGAACTGCATAGACTAGGGAAAGACGTTCTGTATAAGTGTAGTCATGTTGCCTCGTCGCCGTTTCCCTGATAATTCCGTATAAGCGAGCCGCCGGTGTTCGAAGGTATGGATTGACAAGACTGCCACTCTTTTCCCATACCTCACTGCATGATGTTATTGCCAAATGTGCACAATGGAATGACTCTTGTAATTTCTTTAGTTTGGCCAAAGTATCATCTAGTGATTCCTTCCGCTGATCCACGTCAATGTTTGCTTCAATTATTTTTCGCTTCTTGGATGGTCTGGCCCTGTTGGCTAGGTGGCGATGAAGGGAAGTGGACAGCATGGATTGTCCATTTTCTCTTTGCCCTGGATGTTCACGGGTGGAAGTGACAGAATGGTGGGTGCTGTGCGTTTGGTGGTCATGATGAATGGAAGCAACTGAGGGCGAGGCAACGAGGGAAGAAACACTGGGATGGGGTGTGAATCGTCCATTATCTCTCTGCACTGGAAGGCCATAGGATGTGTTTGAGAAATTGAGAGAAGCTGGCAGTGAGTGCGAGTGTGGAGGGGAAAGGATAGGAGGCAACCGCGGGAAGGATTGGTTTGGTGCAGTGATACAGGCTGGATAGGGGTAGGCAAGACATGCTGTAGATATTGCGATTGATCTCTATACTGTGGGGGAATAAGCTTCCAACACTGCTCTGGAGACCCTCGAAGGAAGAACTGATGGAATTCATGTAATAAAACCTAAATTTTAAGTTAGTATCAAGATGACATCAGGTTAATTAAGAGAAATGGAAAGAAAAGGTATATTAGATACCTCTGAGGAAAGGACTGTTGCGGGAGATAGCTCTGGCAATATTTGTAACATAGCTGAAGAGCTCATTTTGCTAAAATAAGTGATGTGGGAATTAAACAAAAGATGATGAAAATGCTGTAAAGAACATTGGGAAGGTTCCAATTCAGTCACATGATAATCCGGTGCAATTGCACCGGATTATCATGTGACCACTGGCCAATAAACTGATGCGGAACTTAACAGGGATGATGTGTTCCCCACGATCACCCCGGAGTTGACTCCCGATGATCTCGACTGCCAATAAAGGTCATATCGTAACATCGAGCAGCAAAAAATTGAGCTTCATGGATACTCAGCTCCATGAATTGTATTCCTCCTGCACAGACATGGGTATGTGAGTTCCCAACCACAAGCCATACCTTGTGATAAACATATGGCCACCAACCTCATGCAAAACAAATCTCCACTCCTTTGATCCATATGCTATGCCTCCTTTGCTCTTTACCAGAAATGGAGGGTCCTCCTAGTTGATACATCGACGACAGCTATTCTTTATCCACTACTGCAGCTATAAATGAAGGCACACCGCTCTCCTGGTTGCCTTAATCAGTCCTTCACTTTGTGTTTCAACTTACCTCCGCATAGATTGTCCGCCTCGTGTAAGCTGCCATCTATTTGCAGAGACAGTGCTTTACTTCACTGCTAGTTGCTGTAAGCTTAAATATCATTATTGGTTAGCATTCACTAACGGGGGAGATAGAGTGTGACAACTATTCTGCAAATTTCAAGCACACAATTCGGTCGGACACTATTTCCAGCTTGCAGGTGCTCGCATCCTCTAGTGACTGGATCATGTCAATGGTACATTCCCCAACCTCAAATATCTAGTTGCTTTGCTAATGGAATTAGGCTTTCCCCCCTGCTCTCCATCTTCGAAATCATGGGGATAGCTATTATGTCAATGCATACACCAACAGGTTGCTCCCAGCATCATGGCCTGATCTTATGAGCTCATGGGCAGGAGTTGCTGTTCGCTCAGGTATTCTTGGGGACCGCTAGCTTTTGGCGAACGAACATAACATCATTCCCGTTACTCGGAACTCGTTGTAAAAGCTATATCGGCGCCGAGTCAGGAAACTGCTCACCATTCTTCCTACCACACGACAAGCTCCTCGTCAGCAAGGGATTCAAGTTGTCATATATCGTGGCAGATACTACGTGCAAAAGATTTGTGCAATTTCTGGCAGCGCATATGGTCCAGATATCCTTTATGCAATACCTACAGATAAGGTGGAATTATCAGCAGGTTTTATCCCAGCTCTCTTGAAGCCAAAACGAGGATTCACAGAAGGCAAAGGCTAATCCGAACTACTACTTCGATACTATAGTTTGGCTCAAGGAGAGGTGGCAAGAATATGCTGCGAAGGAGAAACTGCTCGAAGATTTCATGTTTACCCTGGATAGTTCTCAAACCCGGCGCCGAGTATGTAGGGCAGAAACTTGGGGAGCTTGGCCTTTACTTCTTACCATCGCCACTCCCTCCCAAACGTTGCGGCAACTATCCTGTGCTTTCGACAGTTGACCTAGACATGTAGGTAGTATCTTTTGGGCCTACGATACATCTCAGTCTAACCAGTTTTCCCAATGATCGTGACAAATGCTTTGCTACGCCTTCTACTCCCTCCTTCCGTTGGCCATGCCTCCCAATTGCAGCACATTACCTCTTACCGTTTCCATCAACCGTGCCAATGGCATTGGAATGTGATCTTGGCAAATATGAGACGAAGTATCGCGCAATTTCCCTTCCACCCAGAAGATGGTTATCTACTTACCTTGGCGCGTTTTGGCCATTTCATGATCTGGCGTTTTCCACGTTCAAAGGAGTATATTCTGAACCTATCTCTCAAGAATACATCAGGTGGTCCCCACTTAGTTTCATGTTCCGGGAACTTGGATACGCAATCATCTCTTTTGTATCCGGCAGAGTGTACTTTCGTATTGAGGAGTCGACAGATCACCACCCGGTAAATGAAGCTTCTTGGCCGTCGGAGCTTGGCTTTGGATACCGTCTGGCATGTCATATCCCAGGATCTGCCCCTGAGGAAACGATTTATTGGTTTGATAATGTCCTAGTCGGCCTGGTTCCCGAGGTTCACCAACAGAGGCACATCTATATCGACAAGACTGTCAGTTTTGGGCTTCAGCAAGGAAAACTTACCTTCCAAGCCATTTTACTATCTCTTTCGACGGTAATTTTTGTCGACGTGGAAGATGTCGATGGAATCCCGGTAGTGAAACACACCGAACCAACCCCTCGACTTATTCGAGAACAGTAAAACCCTCGCCATTTCTTCACCCGAGTCACCCCTCCACACTTCGTTGGGCAAACTTCAGATATCGCTGCCACTATTGAGTAGCAAAGAAAGCTTCAGGGTGCTCTCGAACTTCTTCACAACCGCTACACTCCGCCACCTAAAGCCTCATGGTCTGGAGATCCAGAGCCTCCTGCCAAACGAACTCTACTATATGATCCTTGACTATACCGACAACACCGCATTCTTAACATGTGCGATGGTCTCTCACCTCTTCCGCTCGTCCTGCCTTTCAAAAATACGCATCTGCGAAAAGTATAGAAATAACAATCGCGATATCTACGACACGAGCAGTCCGATCGACACATACACCTACCAAATCACCCAAATTGCCTCTCCACTATTCCTGGCGGTACAAAACAGAGCATCTGGTGAGTGTATAAAGTGGCTTCCATCAAACAAGTCTCCACCAACTTGGTCTCCCAAACCAGAAAATGAGTTGTGCTTGGTCCCTATGTTTGGGGACCCAAACCGACTTAGCGAAAGCCAGCAAGCTCTGAATGTTTTCTGGAAGGCAGCTGAGTCATGGGGGCAATGTTCTTCCCTTTTATTTCTTCTTTCCTTTTTAGTCGGGATATTAGGTTTTCAAAATACCTTATACTATGATGCTTTTTTTTCGGGTGTGTTTAGCCACATATTATATGTTGGCGTGGTTCATAGTTTGACTCTGGAAACGAGGTGGGTGTGAACTAGGAATGTAAGCAAGAACTGGTTCCCATATCAAATTGGGTTCGATGCGGGTTTACGTACCGTACCACCACGAAGTAACGAGGTAATGAACAGTACTGCGAATCGTTGATTGTGCATCACAATCGAGATCGTTACGTTAGGGAGTTGTCATTAGGGAAATCGTAGAAGCAATGATATCGAGATATGATGATCAGGTGGTTTTAGGGCCATTGAGACTCCGTCAAGCCCAATTTCTCTTAACCTTGGAATCCTAGACCTAATTAAGTTCGTCGTCTATCGGGAAATTATTAGGTGGGAAAAGGAGCTAGGCTTTAGTTAGCCATAACCACTGCCAAAAAGAAAATAAAGCTCGAGACGAGTTTTAGACTGAAGAGTGTGGAAGCTCAAATGACTTAATTTTCAAAGCCTCGCACGTTCAGGAAATTCGTCTGTTGTCAAATCTCCTCGCTGAATTTCTCCGCGAGACTGCTTTAGTGAATTCACGGTTATATCTTTTTTTTAGATGTGCCATCATGTTAGTATCTGAGAATCTGAGAACGGCCGCACCATCACACCAAGAGAGCAAATTCAAATTAGAGAGGTATGGAAAGTAGTCTCACATTTATATAACTACTACTCAATATCAACTCCAGAACAGATAATTAACTAAATATGTTATTAAGTGGAATAAATAAAGCGACTGTATCACTACAACAGAAAACACGCTCCTGGGTATGAATACACACGTTGCTGGCAGAAGAGGAACAAAATAACAAGAAATCGCAAAAAAGGAAACCAAAACCCAAAACATATGCGATCAGGGTGATCGAAGACAGAAGATGAAACCTTGGGCAAACATCATGTTGGAACGAGCACTGTTTCAAAAGAAAATACCTTCTGACGAAGGTTCAGCTAGGGGTTCCTAGATCTGAGGGGTAGGGCTTTGTGAGAGGTATTAGGTAGGAGTGGCAGATCTCAGGCACTCCAGTTTGATATGGCAGATTCTGGAATAATGTGCATAAGGACGGTGGTGAATCAAGAATTTATTCGGTGATGTAATGTATTTTTGCAAGGTAAGGGAAGAGACGGTAGATATCATAAAGAGCTTGTAAGGAGGGGTGTCCAATAACAGGAAGGTAAGAAAGTTGAAAAATAGAGCGGTCACCAGGAACAACGGGTAAGGAAGTGAGAGCGAGAAACCCCCAGCTTAAAGAAATAATAGAGCCAAGTAAGGTGGCAGATCCCCAAAATAATCGCTGGTAATAACTGTACTGCAGAACGCAAAATGATAACTCCAATCGGCGTTTGTCGTAGGTACCCATTCTCGGCATAACTTTTACACCACCCGATTTGAGCTCCACCGCTCATCGCCAGACGCAACGTGCTTCTTCCGCAAGATAGACCCGAGGCCGTTAAAGGCCTTAGTCCCCACACGAGAGACGGATTCACTTGTCTCATACAGACGTTTGATACCCTTCGAGTGTGCCGACTTCCTCAGCGAAGCTTTTACGCTATCCGCTCCCGGGGCTTCAGAGCGGTTCCAGGTACCTGTGTGGTAATTCCAAGACAAATTGTTGACATCAGATGGAGAATTAGATCTCGGAGTCGCTGTCGATACCGATGATAAATTGCTCAGGTTGGCAGTGGATATGCTTCCACGTGGTGTAAAGGTGTAAGTGTTCCGGGGATTCCGCTTCAAGAAGGCTGGATTCACGCTCTCGCGTGACGGAGGCCGTTCGGATGGGAAATCGTCCGCTGGGTGAAGTTGTTGTCTATATTGGCGTGTTGCGGAGCGGGGTGCAAAATTATCCAAGGAGGCAAAGTTTGGCATGCTGGAGGTGCTTGCCAAACTGTTGATCGAGTGGGTTCTTTCATGGAAGCCTCTTCTTTTCGTTGCTGTCTGCAACGAGTCTGAAGTGGGTATATCGGGGAAGGGGAAATTGGCAGATACGTCCATGGGGGTGATAGGTGACGGCAAAGAGCTTATCTGACTTTTGATACTGCTACCACGGCGAGATGCACCGTGTGTTGGGAATGGGGGTTTGGGTGTGAGTCGTTGATCCCGCAAGGGCGTGGATGGAAAACTATTTGGTGATAATTCAACAGAATCTGCGGATGAAACATCTGACGAGATCGCAATTCCCGTTATCCGGGGTACAGGTGGTATGATGTTCTTCTTTTTAGCTTTACTAGTTCTTCGGCCATCTGTTCCACGGGCATTTTCCTCAAATTTAACTTCATCTGTGACTTGTCTCTCCGTTGCCTGGTGCCGGCTGTTCGTAGACCTCTGCTCTGGCATCCTAGGTGATGGCAATAGAGACCGCCTACGTTGGGGGAATGGAGTTGCACTGCACGATTGCGTCGAGGCAGCAGAAAGGTGGGGTTCCGACTCCGAGTTGGAGGAGAGAGCGCTTCCAGAACGCCAGGTTAGGTTGGAAAGGGAGTGAACGGATGCATTCGAAAATCTAGTTTTTATAGGAGAGTTTGCCTCAGAGGCTGGCTGGGTGGAGCTCCGTTTTTTGCTATATCTTCCTAACTTCAGGCTAGAAATACGATTTTTCACGCCTGAATTGCTGGGGCTACTCTTGGGAGAAGCTTGACTTGTGATACGGGTAGGTTCTCGTCTCTGCTCGGTTTCTGTTGCTCGTCCTTTCGAGCTTTGAGTAGATGGAGGTTCTATAGAAATCATTTGCGGTTTACTTTCTGGTGCATATAATGATACTGGAGTTGCAATGAGAAAAGACGTATATGAAACATCCTCGTCATCCGAGGATGCTGTCTCGGAATATAAAGAGCGGAAGTATTGAAGAGCTTCCGTTTTTGTGGCATGGTTCGTGGCAAATGTAGGCTCTATAGCTGGAAACATAGGCGGCGAGGTTGACGTGGACGTTGATGAAGGCAGTGAGATCGGCTTCGTCGGTTGCGGTTGGAGAGGAGGCATCAGTGTGATACAGCTGGCTCTTTTGACAGTGTTAATTGAACCGGCTCTCGATATAGTTGCTTCTGAGGCTGGGAAAATGGATATTTGAAAAGCAAACTCGTCTTCCGACGTATAGTTGTCGCGAACTACCTGGCATGAGTCGAAACCCATCTCTTCATTTTCGGAGACTCCAGTCTCGCTGTCATTTTCTATGGGAGAAAATACAGACTCCGTCCACCCAGACGCCTCCGCTTCAGATATCTCCTCTTCCTCTGATTCATATCTCGGATATATATCAGCTGGTCGAATATCGGTCACGTTTATTGATGGTCTTGGATGACTGAACTTTCTATGAAGTTCAGCAGAGCTCATTGCTTGTGCGGCAGCGGCAGCCATGGCTAGAGAAAGAAAACTTTGGAAATCCCTGCAGGTTGTTGTTGATTCAATTTGGAGCAGGGCAAAGCCAACAGATAAGGGCTGGAATAAATCGAAGCTTATGTACGGATTATATATCAAGGCGATGGTAAAATAAATTATAATAACTAGGACACGAGGTGTCACAAGAACTGGAATAGTGATATCAGGTTAACAGCTGCCAGCGTACAATTGCTTCTGAAGACATAGAAGCTCACCAGGTAGAACTCCAAGCTCATTAGGGCGGCAGAGCTTCAGAAAAAGCAAATGTGTGCAAAAATCTCAGGAGTACAGAGCTAAGGATGCTCTATAACACGAATGAACGGCGACCATGTCTGGGTTGTGAAGGAAGGAAACCCAAACACAAACGGTAAATGTATCATGACCCTGCTCGGGTGTGAAGACTCGAACCCAGCAGCAACTCCTTGAATCCCAGACAGCAGCAGGGGGTGCGAGGGTCATGAGTATATATCCTCGGATCGTTCGAGAAATTTGCCTCTCCCTCCCCGACAACCCAACAGGGCATGGTACCTGAAATATATTGCATTTCCTCTAAAAATCAACAAAGTCCAAGCAACTGCTCACCACAGATGGCTTGAAGAGGCTTGAAAAGGTAATGCTGATTGGACCACGTCTGACTAGGGCGAGATGGCATCAAGGTCGAGAACCGAATCCAGATGATGGCTGAACAAAAATGCGGAGTGTGCAGCCATCAACCAGCAGGCGAATGAAGCTGGAGGCATGAACCTGCGGACGGGGAGGTTTTGCAACTATCACAGTCTTTCGCTCTCTCCGGGATCCCGGTGGGCGACCAACCGCCTGTTCCAAGCCAGCCAAGACACGCGAAGAGCCCCTCCAAGTCATCCGCCTCGCCAGCGTGCCAATGAGAGCATTGTGGATGGCTGATGGCTTCAAAGATGAGACACCCCGAGGATGCCAGAGGACGCCAGTCTACGCCAGGGGAAGCGTGACCCGTCATTCCCCCCTCCACTTGCAGCTATTTCAAAAACAGTTTAGCTAGCCATCAACATCATGTGGGCGTCCATTATTCTGACCGACGTCGGGAAATCAAGACCCCTTGTGTTTCTGCACAAAATATGCAGTGCGTCCGTAAGCCCCCTCTGTGTGTCCAGCATTCCACAATGCATTCGACGGGGCATAAGTAGCCTGATCGACACCGTGTACAAGAGTACATGCTAGGATAATGATAACCCGACATGCGTGTCTCCAGTCAGTCCTGTCGTCCAACACATCTATTCTAGTAGGTATGTATAGAATTTAGCCCGCAAGTTGAGTTGTGATGGCTGGCAAAGGCTTTGCTGGGTGATGTGACAATCCAAGGGTCTTGACTACATTCCAACTATGGAAAGTCAGGGCAAAGCCCTATCTCCAACGATTCTCAAATTTTCCTTCTTATCAAATCTTCACCTTGGGGTCTTCCCGCAAGCAGCGACCAGCATCTCCTGTAAATCGGTAAGGCCTGCACTGGATCGGGCACCTCGTCTCCAACACTCCCAGGGTAAGCCTTGGGTGCCTCGCTGGATACTATGTAACTGCTATGGTAAGCCGCGTAGTGTGATTCGCCTCCAGCTGGTTTTTCGCCCCAGGATGACAACAGGCACCTTTCGCTCACGGCTGCCACGTCCACCCCGATCGACCTCTGCCAGGTTTCTAAAGCAGTACAAAATGCTTGACGGCCGATGTGGCTGCAGATCCTCCGATTTGCTTCCAGCTGGTAATTTCCCACAGCCTTCCACCAGTCAGGGCCCAAGCAAGAATCGCTAAACCGGCACCACGGCCTCATATTCTGGCATTGTTCCTCTCGGAAAATCTCAAGTACCCTTCCTGATCGCTATATATTTTCTAGCTTCTTGGCTGTTCCGAGTTGATGATCTTACAGGGTCGCGTCCGTCACGTTTCAGAAACTATGGCAAAAAACGGGTTGCAGATGCTTCAATGGTACGAGGTGCGCCGCACTCCCCACCCCTAGGATTCATAAAGATGATATGATCAGCTACGCAAAACAAACCGCAAAGGAGTTCATGCGTTCCATTATCGACATCTCATTGCGAAACTAAGCCAATCAAGCGACGTTCTGCGACCATTTTGTGCGTTTCATCAGCGTCGGTCTGTTCTTGATACCTTCTACTAAAAACCAAAATTGTAACGTCGGCATCGAAAACGCCCGGAGGTGAATGACCATATGAGCCAACAGAAGGTTTATCTTGACTGATGGATTAATCTCTGGAAATAAGAAACCATGGATCTCCTTCGGTCAAACTATAAGAGAAGCAGCACACTCAGCTATCACAGGCACATCATAATCTACGGAGAGAATTTTCCAATTTACGGCACAATGAAATAAATATAGCGACCATACGACAGGTTAACTTCATCAATAACTCGGCAGGCCAAAATTTCTCATAGCGTCTTTGTCGAACAAGTTGAAGGTTCGATTAAACTTAAGATCCCTTGCCCTATTCAGAAACAGGGGATTTGGCTTTGATATGCGCTAGGCAAGGTCTATCCCGGATAGGAATATCCTAGACAGTTGCGCTATGGGCTGAGCCGTGTGAGTACCAAATACTAGTATTTGAATACTTTCATATACGTGCATATTTGAGCAGCATCCGAACAGCTTTGAATAAGTATTCTAATCCTAGCTTTATACATACCAATATCGTGGCCTTTTAATGGAAGTCATGGCCCGAGAAGCTGTGCTAACTACAACGAGTTTTCGACAAAAAGTCACCGATCCCTTTATGATAAGGCGATGCCACATGTTAGGGTTACTATCTAGGCTACTGGGGCAAAAGATCTCAATTATCTCTTCACCATATTGGTAGAGAAGAGGACGAACCATCCGAGCCAAACCAAGCCAAGCCCTCCAACACCCCCTTCCCTCTATCAATATGGCAGGTGGGCCTAGATGCCACTTGTACCTCCATTGATATTGGTGGCCTGGGATTTCTGGATGACAATCACAGTCCTGGGACCCAACAAGATGTGAGAAGGGTTGTTGGTTGGTTGTATTATGATGATGAATTCTTTAACGCCTGGAGGCACGTCCGCGGCCGACTAAGCAATACCGCCTAGGGGTATCAGGCGCGCCAGCGCGGTAGCTAGTCTACCATCTGACAGAGTCTAGTCGGCCGAAGCCCTCGCGTATTACAGATTATGTTGGAGGGCTTGGCTTGGCTTGGATGGTTCTCTAGGCTACTGGGGCAAAAGAGCTCAATTATCTCTTCGCCATATTGGTAGAGAAGACGAACCATCCAAGCCAAGCCAAGCCCTCCAACACCCCCTTCCCTCTATCAATATGGCAGGTGGGCTCAGATGCCACTTGTACCTCCATTGATATTATTGGTGGTCTGGGTTTTCTGTATGACTAATCACAGTCCTGGGGCCCAACAAGATCTGTGTATTAATAAGGAGCTAGGCACTCTGGCCTTGGCCTGATTCGAACCTGTATCTCAGCATGTTGGGCTCACACAAACACGGGTCTC
>JAFEJD010004597.1:0-13121 GCA_018296065.1 Blastomyces percursus
CCGTCTGGAGATAATTGCATGTAGAGAGTATTGGGTAATGGGGTTGTGATTGTGGTTGATGACTAGCGGGCATGGGTTTTGAAGGGGGGAGATTCGCGGGGTTAGAGGGCCAAGGAGTTTTGGCAGCCCTCAAAGGGGGATTGGAAAGGGTATAGACGTTCCAGTCGCTGCACATGTTGGCAGAAAAGATAGTTATCCCGCTCTAAACCAAGGAGACCGCTCAGGTACTTCGTTGGAACGGCAGTGGTGAATCCACGGGGGGGAAGGAGAGCATTTATCTACAGTTTTTGACGAGTGTCAGCCTCTCCAA
This sequence comes from Blastomyces percursus, assembly GCA_018296065.1. NCBI lineage: Eukaryota > Fungi > Ascomycota > Eurotiomycetes > Onygenales > Ajellomycetaceae > Blastomyces > Blastomyces percursus. The sequence continues at coordinate 311 of JAFEJD010004597.1, forward strand.
CCAAACATCTTTTGGCGCCTGGATCTCAGGATCCCAGCCCTCCCCTCACCGCATGAACCGCACACGTAACACTGAAATGTAACCCAAAGGGGGTGCGAATAGCGACCCGCCACGTCCATCGCCTGTCGGGAGGATGCAGAAGCAGCGCCACAGCCTCCTCCCCCGTCCAGGTCAAATTTCGCTCAAAGGTTCCAGGCATGGAAGGCGCGAGAACCATGGACGAATCGGATACGAATCCCCCAAGGAGAATGAGAACGAGCGGCACACGATGGCTGTGCACACATGCAGCTATGGCCTCTCTTACGCGGCCTTCTCACATCTTCGGCCCTGCGCCTTCGTCCTCTATCACACCATCCTTGCATCGCTACATGGCGTACACGGCACGGACATGCTCCGGAAAGTTGAATGCGACTTCAGCTCGCTCGCGTACATATCGCAGGGATTTCCTGCTGGGGTTAATAGATCACACCGCAGGATCGCCACACCGGAGCCGAAACTGGGGCCCTTCGAACCACGGGCATCTGAGAAGAGAGGCTGGAAATGCAGCCCTTTTCAGTTATTTCTCCGTCCGACACGTAGGCACCAGCAAATGACAAATTCGAAGAACGAGTCCAGGAGTTGGGGAAAAGAATGGCACCTGTTCCTGTTCAGCAACGCCGCAATTGGGATCGACCACCCATCCATTCCCACGGGGTTTCACCGAAATGAGCCATTTTTGCCATTGGCCGCTGAGCAGGAGGCACGTCAGCAGCAGGAGAGNNTACGCGAGGGGATATCCTTTTTTTTTTTTTTTTGAAGGGGAGGGGAAGGGAATCACATGTATTCACTTCGACGCGAGACGGGAAAAGAGAGTGAAGGAACAGTAGAAGGAGCGGAGGAAGAAGTAAGGCAAGAACACATATAACATAGGCGGGTTCGATGGTGATGCCAATTCCAATGCCGCAGATGCCTTGATCGAACGGCGGCGACCAAAATCAGAAATCAGAGCGATTGGACAGGTGGGCGCGGTGACGCAGGAGGCAGTGGGTCAGGGATACCACATCGGAGGGCGGGGAGGAGGAGGAGGAGAAGGAGGAGACGGCAGGGGCAGTGAAGAGAAGGAAAGGAATTCAATGGATGAAAGGGGGGAGAAGGGAAATAAGGATGCAGAAGTGCGTGTGCGAGGGAAGAGGTCAGGGCAGCTTTATATAGTCGTGAACGATGACGTCGGAGAGTCGAGGGGGCGGCCAGGTCGGCACATGCCCGAACGGGGCAGCGCCAGGCCGCATGGGTCCGCGCCAGGCCAGACGCGGACGGCGCTTGACCGGATCGGGCGGGGAGCGCCGTTTCCGGCCGCGGGCTCGCCGTCGCATCCTTTACTACAAAGAAAAAGAATAGAAGGAAGCAGAGGGGGGGTTACAGGTAAGCGGCAGCGGGAGCGGAATAAAAACGAAACAAAAGAAAGAACCCGGAAAGTGTTTTGTAAAATAAAATAAAATAAAAATAAAAATAAAAATAAAAATAGAAAATAAAAAACAAAAACAAAAAATAAATATATAGTTTATAAAATAGATTATAAAAGTAAATGGAAACAAAACAAAACAAAACAAAACAGGTAAAAAGAAACCAAGAAGCCAAAAATAAACGAATGGAAGCCGTATGAGGCATTGAGGGCTTGCCAAATGGTCAAGAAAATTAACCAAGCGAGGAAAAAAAACCAAAAGAGGGAAACATGGCGACGACGTAGACATGGCAATGAGGGCATTATGGCAAGACATTAGTTTAAGCATAAACACGTAAGTGAAGGCTTAAAACCAGGCATTTATGGTAGGGTTCATTAAAAAGGGTACAACAGAAAAAAAGAAGAAAGAAGAAAGGAAAAGGAAAAAGGAAAAAAATTAAAAAAAAAAAAAAAAAAAAAAAAAAAAATTAAAAAATTAAAAAAAAACAAGAGCTGTGAAGAGGGGTGCCGATGAGAGAGAAAAGAAAAGAAAAAATCGCCAGAGCAAATGAGAAATGGATCCTCCAACCCCAATTTTGTTTTCCATAAAAAATATCCCCCCTTTTGCCGTATAATCATAATCGAATCTTTTTTTTCTCTTAAATGCGAAGACGCGCAGAAGTTACTCCTTTGGGAAAACAAAAATGAGACACCCCACGACAAAAACCTTATTCGATGACTTACTTAAAGAGGAGGCGAAACGAAAACCCGTATAGGAGGACGAGAGCCGCGGTTGCATCGGCAGGGATGGGGCGGTAGAGGGAACAATTAGGCTAGTCCCGCCATCCTTATACAGGACTCCATTCGCTAGTTAGCGAGATGCATTGATGGTTATCCCCTGCCCTGCCCTGGCTTCCTGACTTCTTTTGGAATCATGCAGCCGCTTTTTCTAGTCGAAGCATAGAAAGGTTGTCTTTTTCTTTTAGGCTCTTTTTTGTGTCGAGGAGCAAATAATAGATCAAGGAACGCAGAGTAACGAGCAACGAGCAACGAAAGGTATGGAGCTACGGAGTTGCGGTGCGACGCAAGAATGGTGTAATAATGGACGTAGCAAGGCGGGATGCGGATTAAATTTTGTGGGGCGCGCGTTTGAGGGGAGAAGAGTTCGGGAAACATTCGAGAATAACAATTTTCCGGCCTAGAGGGTTATTCCGTGGCTCAAGTGCTCAAACATCTCTCGATTTGTCGGATTGGTGCTACCCCATCGCCTGTCCCAATTTAAGAACTCCGCCGACTATTGATGCCCATGAGCTCGACCTCACTGTGTGATAAGAATTATAATGCGTTAGCGGGGCAATTATGTTCTTGCTTTTAATTGGTTGGCTAGGCCCAGGGGGAAGATATCTCAAAATGCAATGCGAGATGGCGCGAGGTTGTATTCAAATTTTCAACAAATCAGAAAAGACGGAGGGGCCGGGAGCTTCCACTGCAGGAAGGCCAACCCGGATAGGTAGATGGCCTTTCGTAAGCCGGAGTAAAGCAAGCCGGTGACAAACTAAGGCTTTGGGTAATAATTATCCAAAAAGGATTCAGGCACGAAGAGCGGTGAGCTTTGTATGCCAAATTTGTTCAAACAACAAGGGCAAAACGGCAACACGGCAACGCTGGCAAAAGAACGATGAGAGAAAAGTTCGGGGCCTGTCTGGTACTTACAAAACGAGGGTCGAGTTTGGTGGGATTAGACCTGGGAAACCACTAGAAGGCCGCCAATGATAAGGAACGGTCAGTGATCTGATATAAACTTGAAGTTTTCATCCCTTTGAACTTAATGGCCAGCTCCATTACACTGGACGCGTAATGAATGAATGAACAGGGGACGGAATGGATGAGCCGTGATTGTCGCATTCTTTCCCGGTCTGTTTTTGTTCCTGTTCGTTTTGCGCAGGGGTGGGATAACGAATAAATGAAAAAGTAACATACCGGTCACCATAACCGTAGTCGCTGTAGCACAAAGTCCAAAGCGGAAATTATTAGCTAGACATTTTTCTCGCATAAAAATGATGGTAATTGGACTGCATGTTGCGTTCCTTTCCATCCATATCGAAAACGGCCCGGGGAACGACCCGACTTACGGGGTGATAGTTAGTATGCTCTTCTCGCCAAGCGTCATATTCTGAACCGCCTCATCCCAGCCTTAATTGTGTAGGGCCCAAGAGTCAGCCGGAATATTGCCAGAGTGTTGAACTTAGATTTTCGATGGGGAGAGGCTCGTGATCCAGCGTGCTTGGAGCACAACTCGCTACTCAAAAATAGAAATAGCGCAAATACCTCGAATGACCTTCCCAATGCCAATTGTAGTTTTAAATTCCCCTCTATCTTTGGATGAATCAAACCTATTCGGATTTAGGACCGTCAGCGTAAAGTCGATGTTCTTGCTTCCCTTTTGCCTTGCTTCTAGGCTCATCGGTCTTTCTATATTGGTTGCTAAACTTACTCGTCTCCCATGTAATGTTTATCCGCGGCCGCAGGGTCATAAAGGCATCCTGTGTAGTCAATCACAACATCGTCCCCTGTGTTGGGCTTGTCGACTCCGTTACCGGCCTTGAGTACTGTCTTTGTAACACCCATAGCGAAAGACCAAGTGGATAGCTAGCAAATTGATAGCTAATCTTTAGGAGTATAAAATGGCGGAAATGGTGGATTTTAGGACAAATGCTGAAGGAGAAGTAACGAATGTCTCGAATATTCAAACGATTGGAAGCTCACAGTGTCAAGTGGCAGAGAAGCTCTAAATCCAGGGACCGCCGGGAGGGAAGTGCATTATATACTTAAATTGAACGATTGAGGTGGGGCAAAATGAATCAGTGTGTTTTGAACTGGAGATATCCGAAGGGGTACAGTTCAAGAATTAAGTGCAAAAAAAAGAAAAAAAGAAGGAAAGAAAAAATAAAATAATTTTAAAGTGTGGTGTCACAGGAATCCGGGGCGAAACGCAAGAGAAAAAAAAGACGGCATTATCGGTCCATCCGAGCAAACGGATTGAAGCTATCAATCCATTCTGCTGCAGCTTGCCACATCACACATGCTATTTTTTATTTTTATTTTTTTCTATTTTTCAACTCAACCTCTTTCCCTGAATTGGAAATGTCAGCTTCTGGGGCCCACGGGTTGAAAACCCAGTGGTTTCCGGATGCAATCCACTGCGGAAATCGCGTTGAAATCTAATTAGTCAACTTTCGCAGCAAAAGATGTCGCGTTCGATCGACTGTCCCATGCTGGATATGCAGAGTTTTGAGTCCTTGGGCTGGACGCTTATTGGGGGATGCACCTGGATACGCTTGGCTGTTAATGCCTAATGTCATCCAATCTGAGGACAGAGTTATCATTTTAGTGGAGAGCAAGCTCTGCAGATAGGCTGACACCCTTAAATCCAACAGACGGGGTTTGGCACAGGCGCGCAGTAGATCGGACGCCACAGAAAGCAGCGCGCCAGGTCATGGGCCTTCATGGCGGGAGGTTCGACCAGTAGATGCCCCGCTTCGAGGTCTAGAGCGTTGTCTAGATGACTTCGACCCCTCCCCAGCGGTGGTCCAAGGATTCAGCAAAAGTCGGCAATTTTCGTCCACTTGCCAGAAGCCCCGCGAGTGACCGACCAGCATCAAAATCATTCAGTCAAGTGCAATGGGGGATTCAATATCCAGCTGTTTTGGGTGAACCGCCAGATAGAGCTGAAGGTTATCGCTCGGCCTTGCTATCCGTGAGAGGCCTACTGATCCCTGCGTGTCGTGGTTATGATTGCTGGAGGGGCCAGGGCTCATTCTCATTGTCTGTCTGTCCGGTGGGAGTAGTAGCAGTGGTTGTGGTTGTGGTTGTGGGAGGTATGAGATCGTTAGACAGCGGGATGTTGCGATGCGATGATAGCTCAACCCGCAGACCTCGGGATCCTGCACGGCCCAGCCCTAAACAACGCCCGAATTAGTTAGTTCAACTTAGTTGGCGGGCTGCTAGTGCTGCATACGTAATCCACCCGCCATCTGGCCATCCCTGTGGACATCGCGCCGCGCTACAGCACCACCGTCCCTGACCCGATCACAAACACCCCCAGCAGCAGCGGCTACAGTAGAGAGGAATGGAATGCTGTGGGCGTGATGAGCGCTGTGGATGCTGTGGATGCTGTGGATGCCGTGGATTGGCTGCCTAGCGCCTGGGCTTCACCAGGCCCATTGATCCGTAGGCGGCATACTATTATTGCAACTGTTACGCAAGGGTAAGCTTTTTCAGAAGAAGTTGTTCTTTTTTATTCTATCTAGAGGAGGAGGATAGATTAAAAAGAGGAAAAATGTGGGCATTCCTCATTATACGCCTGTATGCTGAGGAGTACGCAAGCAACGCGTAACACGTAACGCGTGTAACGCGTATTACATAACAGCAACCTACCAACTACCTGACACTGGAAGCTCCGTTTGGACGGGAATACCACCCTACCAGTCAGAGGAAATTAAACCGGCTGGACCAATAGCAAATGGACACTTAGTATAACAGTCGGGAGTTTTATATCTTCAGTCGTATTCTAGCTGTGTTGGACAGCGTGTCAATCCTGATATCGATCAAAGCATATTCTCCTCTTCCGTCGTGGTCGATGACTCGCATAGCAAGACCGCCCGGAAGATGCGCCAAACCAATAAACCTCAAATCGGTCGGGTCAAGTTACTCGGGAATTCTGATATCCGGCGGCCAGCCAAAGACAAAGAATCCTCTCCTGTTCCTATTTCGTGTCCAGGATACTAGGATCACCAAGAATCCAGCCAAAATCTCAGGCTCAGATCAGGGGCCTGGTGCCTTCTTTAGTGTCTGATGAGTGTGTTAGTGTTGGCACTGGCTTAGAGCTAGTTGACCCTGTGCTCAGGGTTGGCTTCCCTCGTCTGAACTCAATCTACCAATTTTCACACTTGCCAAAACTAATCCGTACATAGGAGACGAAACCGGCTGCAGCTCTTCCAGTTATTATTGTCCTCCTACTATGTAGAAAGCCTCCGTACGGAATTCAGAATCTGCATGTGTGTTTGTTGATACAAGGACTAAACCCATTTCTCAAATCATCAAAGGGAACAAATATGATGCCCATCAATCATTGGAAAAGGCCCCCTAGTACCGTACCTCGCCCGCGGAACTGCCCGAAGTAACCAAAGTGCAGTCCCCAATCACACTGGCCTAACATGGGTTACCTTTGATCTTTAACACGACGGTTCAAATTCTCGCAATAGCCGCCCGAAATACATGTCAGAAAAGACCATTGAGAGTGCCTATGTCTCCCCATTAGGTCAAATGCCGGAAGAACTTAATTATTTGTCAATTTTATGTTTTGATTCGTTTTTGACCCTGTGCCTGGTGTGGCAAGTAGTTAAACACCACTTTTACCCGCTTGTCCAGATATTGTGCATCAAAATATTTGTGTCTCAACGTCCAGAAACCCCTCCTCCCGAGGAGGATGAAAAATTATAACGGCAAGTGAGACATACGGCTGACAGCCAGGGGTATTTGTTAGTTGAATAATCTGTCAGTGCCTATCTTGTCAAACTCCCCGTTGTTAGGTCCTGACAGGATGAGCCGCTTCACCTCTAGCGCTCAGTCCCATTCAATAAATTTTCACGCTCCTTTGGCCCTTGATCTTTTAGACGCGAGTAACTTTCTTTGTCGAAGAAGAAATATGTCCAAATGGAAGGAGGGCCCTTTAATATATCTTCGCGTCGCGAATAGAGTTCGAAATTCGTTACCTAAACTGTGACTTTTCCCTGTCGATGAGCCGATCCATTCACATCCCACCACCCTTGAAGCGTAAGGGTACAAGCTAACCGGCTCACAGAGAAATGCACGGCCGCCATCAGCGCGATAAGCGTCTTCAACATCCCCCCATTCCGTACCGTTGCGGGTTATGAGACAACTGTTTCTCAGATTGCTTTCGCCCAAACAGAAGCGCAGAGATATGAAACCTATGCATGTCCAAAAGCAGTCTCCATCTCATGGCCTGACTTGGTGGAAGTCCGAACGAATCTACCCCTCAATAATGTGGATGCGCAAACCCCTGTCCATGGCAGTAAATAATTATGGGGTTAAATTAACTCTCCAAAGCGCCTCGCATATCCTGATTCGGTGAAGATCTAGATTCCTCTTCTTGCACATTTTTGTCCGTGCAGTAAGCTGCGTATTCGTTTTGTGCTGTCGGTGGTTTTGCTCGAGTCGGAGCAAAGGCAAATAATCAGAATAGCCCCTTCACGCCCAAGAGGAGGGAAGACCGCACGTTCAGCCTCGTCTCGCTAACCCGCTCCAGACAGGATTGTACACAAATTCTTTTAAGAGAGGATGTTCACCAAAATTAGGACATGCTGAGGGCTGTTGGCAGTGACATAAGCTTCCCGTCAAAACTTAATAAAACCATACAGAAAGGTAGAAACACAACGTAGAATTTGCACAAAGAGCTAAAACACTACCATGGATGAGTATTTCTTGCTTAATCAACTCCTCTAACCTCTTCTCATTATTATATGTATCCTTCTCCATCGCCATGTTATCAACCACTTTAACCTTCCTCATGATAACCACATCCCGCTTAAACCGCTCCTACTGCGTACAACAGCCGTCTCAGCTCCGCGCCTCTCAACCAGCCTGTTAGAACTTAAGGCTCATCCTTCCTGATGAAAGGAAGTCTTTCCAATTACCACATTATTCCCCTCCCGCGCCAACCTATAACAATTATAACCACAACGTCTCCACTCACACACTACTAAAAACTAACACGCCCCCCAACTTCCAAGGGCCCAAAAGCCCGCAGCGCTTTCTCACGGACGCATGCGCGATGGTTCCCCGATGAATTTCTTATCCTTTATTATTATTTCTCATTACGGTACCAATTGGGATTTCCGAAATGCCGCCATAGATTTCCTGATCGAGTACCAATGGGAATGACTTTGAAAGCGAGAACAGTTTAAATCCTTCTTCTTCTTCTTCTTCTTCGTTTTTCTTTTGTTTCCTTCCGATTTCCGTTTTTCTAGCGGAGGAAACTAGAAGAGGCATACTTAGAGGGCGGTTTCTGCGAAATCTAGTCCTTCCGAAATGCTTTAGCTAGCAGCAGCGAAGCATGTTTTAGCGAGAAATGCGAGCGTAGGAGCACAGGCTAGGCAGAAAGCAGTAATATCTGCCTGTTTAGAAGATATTGAAACCGGAAGAGGCAGGCGTGACTCGTGGGGATGAGAGGAGGTTTTTATCTTATATATATCTTTTATTTTCTCTTCATCATACTGGTGTTGAGTGAAGTACCATGAAGGGATGTGCTCAAGGACAACAACAAGCTCTTTTTCATTCTAGAGTTGACCAATGGTACCGAAGAATGGAGTGCTATAATCCAACTTAATTCATCTTAAAACAATTTGCGCAACGGAAATAAACGATGACTAAGCTAAATAAACATCAAATTTTTTTAACTAACTAGTTAGAGTTCCAAGGTTACTACACTAGCGCTAACCCACGTGACCCACACATATATGGATATATCGCTAGATAGGTAGAGATAAATACAACCAACAACCTCTCACAAATTTAAGCTTAAAGCTAAAATCTAAGCACAGCACGACAACTTGCAATTAGATGCCACTTAACTGTAACTAGTAAACTATTTACTCGATCATGAATGGAAAGATACGAGAAGCACGAATTTAAAAAAAACCAAAGTTTCCCCTTTCTCCTCTTCTGTCTAGACATCTCCAACCTGGCTGGCTCTAGCCATGAAGGGAAGAAGTCTTATGCATACATACACCAACAAACTGTCAGCTAGTTACTGGGGCAAAAGAGCTTAATCACCACCTGTTAACACTGGAGGAAGGCTGGATCACAGGGAGAGCAAGCCATGGCTGACACAAACAAGATCAACCACCTCATCAATCGGCATGAGTCAAGAAACAAACTGATTGCAAAGCGCGCCAGCTCTCCTCTTCTCTTCTCGGACAAACTTGTAAATAAAATAAAGTAGTATAAAATAATCATCCAACCAAATAGGAACCTGTTATATTTTATACTCTTGCCACCGTTCTGAGTCGAAGAATAGTATCTACGGACATATTCTAAGCAGGAGAAACCAAAAAATGTTGCAGGATTGATACTAAGGAAAGAGAGCGAGTGACTGACTTACACGGCCAATTGCCGGTAGAAGATATATGTACAGTACAGGAGACGGACCCATTTAGAACAGACACACCTGATTCTATTCCTTTTATCAAAAAAAATAAAATAAAATAAAATAAAAAATAAAAAATAAAAATAAAAATAAATAAATAAATAAATATATATATATATAAATTAACCGACTGGAAAAATCCAGTCAAACTGTTGACATGATTGATATTCCCGCGGGATTAAGAGCATTTACATATTAGAAAAGTCCACAACTACAACTACACTTTTCATTTTCGCTATTGTTTCGCCGATTGGCCGTTGGAAGCTGAGGATTAACCGATTGCGGAAAATTAACAAGCATAACAGAGGGGGTTTGTAACTAATGAGCAATGAGTAGTTATGAAGCCGGGAGAAGGAAGATGCCCATGTGGGCGGTTTTGAATATCTCTATCTGTGGAATCTTCCGTTGCCCTTTTTTTATCTGTCATGATTCTTTGATTAACCACATGTATCTCCTGTGTAACTGCATAAGGGAAACGTTTGGGTGATTGATTTCGCCACGCTTCTATATCCTCTTTTCTTTTCTTTTTTTAACTCTGCGAGTGGTCTATTCGATCAGTCCATGAATTGAACGGGCCCACTAAGAACGGAGGCTAGCGCATGCCTGTTTTCTGGATTGGAGCATCAGGGATTTTCGCAACGGTGGAAATTTAGAAAACTGCCGTCCTTCGTTTCTTTTTTTTGGTCGATTGCGGCTTGCACGCATGCGGATAAAAGCATCGGTTAAATATTAAGGTTTGGGCCAAGTCATGCCGTCCGCGTAAGGAACCTGACCAGCCGATTATGTGAGTCGGAGCACAGTATGTGTCATCTACATTTAGAACAAAGGAAGAAGAAAGAAGAAAAATAATGCAAGCTATCGTTTTCAGACGTTGTGCGAATGCCAGCACGTTCCACAAACCAGGACCGCGGATCACATTGTTCTTTGTTTTGAGGCTAAATTTGAGCAGTGGATTTGAAAACCATGCAACCAGGGAACGTTTCTTTGGCTTGCATATGTCGCCGCTCTGTACGGGATACCCCGGTGGACGGAAGGGTAGTTTCAGGGTTGGGGTTGGACTGGTAACTAGCTTTTGGTGTCGTCATTTTATTTTTATTTTATTTTTATTTTATTTTTATTTTATTTTTATTTTTTTAGGGCATTACCCTAGTTATTGCTGTGACCAGAAGGCTAGCTGTTTGAGATCTGCAAGACCGACGGAGTTCAATTTAGTGTGAGGGAACCTCCGGTCGAAGCTGTCGCTCGATGATGGTAGCTCGCTGCAATACTCTAAGTAGTGCAGGGTGGAAATGCCAACTTGCTCGACAAACTCGAGCACACGATGGTAATTGAAAGCAACTTGGTCAATGCCGTGGCTGTCGTCCGACATGCAGAATCGGCCATTCCGTGAGAGAAATTCCTACATCACAACGTTTTTTTTTTTTTTTTTTTGTTAGTTAACCGTGGCGGAAATCATTCGGGCCCTCCCTTTTCGCTTGAAGGGTGCGGAATTTTGAATCTACCTTGCAGATCTCAGCCTTGGGGTATGGTTCGCTCATTCCTTTCCTCAGACTAGCGGAGTTGAGTTCCAATATCCCCCCATATCCTGCCACATAGTCTAAATTTCTCAGGATCTTTTCCCAGACTGCCGGCCACTGCTTGAAGCTCCTCTCCGGATCGTCACTTTTTAAGCGGATCAGATCAAAATGGCCAACAACAGGTGGATTTAGCGCCTTGAGCATGGCGAGCTGTGCATCAAAGTAGTCTTCAAATAGCTTTTCATCTGTTGCCCCAGCAATCTCTCTTGCTTTCTGATAAAGGGGGACATCATAGTCAATCGGGATAGTGTGTACGTGATGTACCGAACCTATAAAGAAATCGAATGGAAGCCTGGCCAGTGAGTTGTGGATCCACGTCAACGAACTCGGCCGAATCCAGTCGCACTCAAATCCAATAGGGATATTTATCTCGGAGCTATATTTCTCCCGGAGACGCTGGGCTTCTTTGAAATATGTGACTTCATTTTCGATTAGAGCTGCCTCCGTGCCGCCCGCTTCAATCTATACCACCCGTTAGCTGAAGGAATCTTCTCAAGCATCATTTAATCATCCTGCGCAAAAAAAAAAAAAAAAAAAAAGGAAAAAAAAAAAAGAAAAAAAAGAAAAAAAGAAAAACCAAAAAAGAAAGAAAAAAGAAACAGGAAAAAAGAAAAGAAACCTCACTTCTTCCGGATAAAAATCCTGCTCTTCTCTCGGCATATGCTCACTCAGAGCAAAGACGCTCATCTTCTTCGCGATGGCTGTCCGAATGACATCTTCTAGCGAGTTCTTTGCGTGGCCCTCGCAGAACTGACCGGAATGGCTATGATGTGAGAACGGCATAATGGAAGACTCCCTGTTGCAGTTTTGTTCTGGATATTGTTCTAAGGTAGAGCGGCCCGGATGCTTTCACGACAGCAAAGAATTGAACTGGGTCGGTCTTTCAGGTCTATCCAGCAGTCAGCGGCTAGGTATCTTCCAGTAACGTCTTTGTGTGTTTAACTCGGGCCTAACAACTAGAGGCGCCAGAAGAGCCACTCGACGTCTCCAAAGCACGAACTGACAAAAAAGGGCACTCTTTGATATCACGGATCAACACATAAGCCAAGGCGACCACTCATCAAACTTACATCTTCGGGCCAATAATCTCGCTTGCTACCGATGTAGAAAACTCGTACTTCGGGCCTCCGGGAGTCCTCAAGAAAAAACGATACAACAAACGGAGAACGTCTTTGGCCGGCGGTTGACGAAAGAAAGAAGATGTTTGAGGGTACAGGAACCTAAACTGCCCTGGGAGGTTCTTGTTGTTTATATCGACTCCTTAAATGCTCTAAACCCGCACGTTGGGCGGCTCTGGCATCCAACTCGCCGATCTTTGGAAATGCCGTTCCTCGGCGGGGTAGCTTGCCGATCACATGACAGGTGTCAGGCACAGTGCTGATTTTCAGCTGATATTGTTCAGGGCTGCGGGCTGCGAAGTCCGACTCTGCCACCTCCTCGTGGTGCAGCCTGGTAACATCATCAAGGTGATGGCTAAGAGCAGAGCAGCCATTGTGGGCTCTTGTGAGCCTCCCCTATTGAGCCCCGGTTCCAGGGACTCGTCCGGACCAGACACGAAGCGAATCGAACTTGCTGTCAGACGCGAGA
>JAFEJD010000046.1:0-20589 GCA_018296065.1 Blastomyces percursus
GGACTGGGGAGGGAGATGGGCATAAGGATGGAGATCGGGAGGAGGAGGAGGTTATTGTGGTTAAGTCGCCGCAGTTTGTGGATGCGGTGTGGGAGTATGGGGTTACGAGGGAGCCAGATGGAGGAGGGGTGAGGGTTGTGCAAAAGGGGGATGGGTGAGTTGTGCCTTTTTCTTTTTTTCTTCTGTTTTCTTGCTTTCAATTTGGGTTTGAAATTTGTTGGGTTTTCCTTATTTACCATTTTCAGTGGAGTAAACGTATTGATGTCCTTGGGGATCGGTGTTTGTTTGATTCGCAAGTGGGAGATATCTGCTTGGAAGGGATATTGACTACCCAATGCTACAATCGGTGGCCATAAACAGCGTAAGACACTAACTAAGTACTTTGTAGCCCGCGGAATCCATTCGTCGAAACATCTTTAAACTATGCGTTAACATACATCAGCTATGTCGCCGCCTCCAACCTCTTCGGCTCCTTCTCTATCACCATCCTCGCAGATAATGACTACTACTCCGAAACCGCAGCCTCACTGGCAGCAGGCGCGAACATGGGAGCGCGCTTCGCGAACTTTGGCGTAAAGTTGCATGAGGCACACAAGACCGGCCTGGGATCATCCGCGGCCCTCGTCACAGCCCTTGTCTCCGCGATGGTCATCCACCGCACTGTCCAACCGGAAGAACTACCCACCGTGCGAGATAAGTTACATAACCTCGCCCAGGCCGCCCACTGCGCCGCACAAGGGAAAGTCGGTTCGGGCTTCGACGTTGGCGCCGCAGTGTACGGCTCTTGTCTCTACAGGCGCTTCTCCCCCGCCGTACTTGGAAGTTTAGGAGACGTCGGGTCACCGCAGTTCGAAGAGCGGCTATTTGCCGTTGTCGAAGATCTCAACGAAGAGCACGCATGGGACACAGAGTGTGTTGATTTTGGCACCAAGCTACCGCGAGGCATGCAGATGGTGCTATGCGATGTGGACTGCGGGTCGCAAACTCCAGGGATGGTGAAGAAGGTCCTTCAATGGCGCGAGGAGAACCGGGAGGAGGCGGACACGCTCTGGGCAGAGTTGCAGCAAAACAATGAGAAACTGCGTTTGTTGTTGAAAGACCTACTCCACACTAGCGGCACCAGCCGTACCACGACCGCTGTCTCCTCATCGCCATCATCAGCATCCCCAGGAAATAATACCAATGTCAGTAACATTAACAACATCGACAATGATAACGACGGCAACAACTTCGACGCCGTCAGCAGGCTCATCTCGCGCTCTCGCGCGCTGCTGCGCACCATGACGCAGAAAAGCGGCGTCCCCATCGAGCCCAGGGTGCAGACAGAGTTGCTGGATAGGTTATCAGCGGAGGTGGAAGGGGTGATTGGCGGCGTGGTGCCGGGCGCCGGCGGGTATGATGCTATAGCATTGCTGGTACGGGACGATGCGGCGGTTGTCGACAGGCTGCGCAGGTTCCTGCGGACGTGGAAGAACTCTGTTGAAGATGATTTTGGGGGCACGATTGAGAGGGTGAGGTTGCTGGGTGTGGCACATGGGTCTGGAGGGTTGAGGAATGAGATACCGGCGCAGTATTCTGGATGGATGTAATGTTTAAAGTAGCTTTGGCTACTTTACCATCTTCCCTATTTCTCGCTTCGATATCTGAAGGGAATGTGTTGCATTCCAAATGGTTTAACCATATATTAATGTTGGTTCGGCCTTTATTCAAATGATCTGATCCCCTTCCATGCGAATCTTGTTATTATTTTTTTCGTGCCCTGATGCGGAGTTTTATTTTCAGCGAACTTGGAAGCCAGGGGTTCTGGGATGGATGTCCTCTTTTCATAACTATCATATGTTCGTTTCCTTGCAAATATATCCAGCATGGCGCTGCATGAAGATACTGTTTAACAATTTTGTTAGTTTCTTTAATTTCTTTTTTTTTCTAATAAATTCCGATTCCTTCAATAATCATCATCATTGAGACTTCTTGCGCGTACTTCGCCAGCTATACATAACTAGTAGGTCGTCAGTCAAGCTGATCACTCTAATGGCGCCGGCACCAACGCCGGCGATGATCTGGTAAGTCCGGCATCTCGGTCTTCCTGACCCCTCATTCCCGATTGGAGTCGCTCCTCTTCTTACGAAACCATGAGATCACTTTTTCTTGTCTTTTCTTCGTTTCTTTTTCTGCCGAGGAGCACTCGACGACGGGGGGGATTTTCTGACATTCACTACCTTAATTTTTCAAGAGCCAGATTCCCCTTCTTTGGCACACACATATGAACTGTATATACGGAGTATGTATGTCGGGTATAACAGAAATCTTCCAAAGAAATAAGAGCAGAATCAGAAACGACACTTGGGGCATGCATTATTGTTGCAGCTGTTGATATTGCGTGTTGTCTGATTGAATTGGCTTGGCATGCGGCTACGAGGGGCAGATGACTTGAGCTGACCCATTAAACGTTAACGGGCGCGAGGATCGCTGGGGATCGACGATGGTTTTCTTTTCTTTTTCCTTTTTCATTTTTTTACTAATTTATTTATTTACTTTTAAAATAACTTCATTTTTGCCTTTTTCTGAAGGTGTAGATAGATGAGGCGGAGGATCGTGACTATTATTGCGGTTAATCCGTGGTTGTTGACAATGCATGTTTGAGATCGGGCGAGGGGATGCTTGTCGCCGTCGGGTCTTGGTAAAAGGTTTAACTGAAAGAGTAGCACTCATGGGCCCTAGTTCAACGAGGGGTTTAACAAGAGATCGGGGAGGGAGGGTAGCTCGTGGAGGCATTGGGGGGGCTAATGCACGCCAAACAAATAGGGTTCCTTCTAGACCACCCGACTTTGCCCCTGCCCAGCGCCGAGAGTTTGGGTGCCCGCCCACTGGCCCACTCGCTGCCACTGCTGCCCAGCCACTGCACATGTGTGCGACCCGACGTCTCCTCATCCCCATCCCCGTCTTCTGTTTCGCCCGCTACCAACTCTTCCACCACCAACCAACAACCAGCACCAGCATCCCGCAAACCTCCAATCCCCAGCCCAGTCGACTGAGCCAACCGAGCCGACTGTCTTGAGCCACAATCCGCTCCGCATCCTTGTTCTCCTCTGCTCTCCCTGCTGTTGCTTTCCTCCTTGTTCCATCAGCACGTCTCGCCGTCCAACTACTCACTCCATCGCTCGTCTGCTATGTTCTCTCCTCCATTCGCCTGCTTGCTCTGAGGGAATAATATATCTGTCCAACTTCTCTCGTTCACCCTCGTTTCCCAGCCCTGTCAATCGTTACATCAGTTTTCGAATTCCTTTCTCTGGCTCGTACATTTCCATCAGGAATCCCGCGCATTACTTCCAGCGTGATTTCATTGGTCGTTCAACCACTCTTACGGAGTCTAATACCCCCTCGATCATGGCTTCAAGTACCGTCACTCCCGTTCCCGACCCGAGTTACCAATCCCAGCCAGAGGATGTAGAGAAAACAGAGGCGCCGCTTGTTCTGCCGGAATCAGACGCATCATCGACACGACGGGATCCCCTTGACTCGACAGCGGTGACTTCATCAGACCCCATCACGACAACTACGGTAGTAGATTCGACACCTCCTTCCGCCGCCATGGTAGAGCCAACAGAACCTGCAGAGCCTTCAGATGCCCCAGGCACGAACACGACGATAAGAGAAAATAGACCTCCTTCATTGACATCTCAGGTTCAAGATGCCGCTGCGCCGCAACCCGCTCCAACCGCTTCCAACAACATAGAACCTCCGCAACAACAGACACAGTCCGCCGCTCACTCTACCAGCGAAACTGAAGAAACTAAACAATGTGACCCTGCCATTGGCCCGTCGTCAGAACTCTCAAGCCCAATGAGTAAAGAAATGGAGGATTCCGGGATGGTGTTGAATATCGACCTTCTTCTAATAACTGGAGCGAGACATCCATTCACGATCAATGGGAAGTACTTGCGAAAACGACAGGTGGATGTACCGGATTTCAACCCATATGCGATGAGCGTATATACTCTTAAGGAGCTGATATGGAGGGAGTGGAGATCAGGTATGCCTCCCGCTTTTGTCTCTTTTCTTTTTATCAGACCTTGTTCCATAGGAGCATGCGACAGCGTTCTATTCTACCCATCCTCTTTATATTTTTTTTTTGGGGCGTATCGCGCTTGTTCTAAGGATAAGGAGAACTGACAAAACGATATTTGTTAATTGCAGAGTGGGAGCCTCGACCGTCTTCCCCAAGCTCTATACGTCTGATCTCATTTGGAAAACTATTAACGGACAACGCTCAGCTGTCCGGTATGTTACTATTTTCTCCCATTTTATTCAAACCCCCAGCCTTGACTTTCGTTCTATTGGATGTTTCCGCCCTACATAAAAATTCACCCCTCCGCTTTGGCCTCTCTAAATAAAAAAAACATTCCATTTTCGCTCATCATGTAATAGATTTGAGATTAAACCAAAACGCTCCCAACGTCGTCCACATGACCATAAAGCCGCAAGAAGTTGTCGACGAGGAAGATGCCAAGGCTGCCCGGTCTACGTCCGGACGGGAACGGGACGGCGGTGACCATACCCCCCGATGCCGATGTGTAATCTTGTAGGCTGTGCGTGGCTGTGCTCTTCTCCCTCCCCGCGACAAGAGGAGTGTTTTGATGCTTCAGAGAGGGAAGCAAAAAATGACAACCCGACGCCTCTTGAATAGCTCCGCCTTCCTCTTCTCTACAATCTTCGTATTTTAGTGCACTAATAAACCACCTGTCTAGAAGGGATCCTATCCGCCTATTTCTCGTCATCACTACACTACATGTCCTCATCTCGTTCATGTGGTCGACTAAGCCTTTTCCTTTATCCCGTCTCACTCAGCAATATCCCTCCTCTTGATTGTTGTTGTTAAACGTGTTCTGCATTGCAGGATATATACCTCAGCTGCGATTACAGTCAACACCTTCTTAAAACTATCTTGCAGTTGGATTTCCGCTCCAAATCCACCGCCCATCCCCTCTCCTCATGAGTTGCACCTACTCGCTTTCTGTCTCGATTATTTTCCTTTCCCAATGTTGATTCGACATTTGACATGTCTCTTTTTTCATTCTATTTCCCTATTTTTTTCCTTTTTCCTTTTCTCTTTTATTAGAAATTACCCCTTTTGTCAACAGCCCCTTGTGCTTACTTCTTGGTTCTGAATACATTTCTTCCTTTCCGCTTTAAATTCTTTGTCGTGTCCTTTTCCTCTTTTCTCTTTCTCTAAAGCATGCACGACAGGTGTAGGGATTGGTTTATATCTTGTTTTCTCTTTTATTTGTCTCCATTTTGTTCCCCCCTTTTGTATTTCCTCGTTGCTACACACTTTTATAAAGATCGTTACGGTAAGGGGTTGAGTAAATGGGGCATTTTGTTTCCCGTTCCCATTACGATACATTTTGTGTACCATTTTGTGTTGTTTCCCACTTTTTATTTCTCGTTCTTTTGCAGTGTCTCCTTTTATACACGTCTTTTTTGTTTTCTTGTTTTCCTTGCGCTTTGTCATCATCATTGTCATTATCATTGTCATTAGCATCTCTATTACTATACTATCATTATTAATATTACGACTGCGGGCTAATGATATATATCTTCCACAAAGTTGGTTAAGTTTTCTTTCTTTTCCTTCCTCTGGGGAAGCCTCTTTTTTCCCTTCCGCCGCTTTATACTTACTTATCTACTCTCTAGGATGGAAACTACTTTCACCGCCACCCTTACACACATGTCGGACGAGATTGGGAGGTGCGCTTGATGATGGAGATGAAGGTGAAGGTAGAACGTGGCATTGTTTCATTATCTGTACATAGGCGCGTATGCACATCCCCACGAATCCCCAGGTATATAAATGGATCCTTTTTGCTGTTCATGTGGGTAATGAAATGATTTCTACATACATGTAATGTACGTTGCGTGGGTCTTCTATATTACATTTGTACGTATACGCCGGCAGGCTGGGCTTTGGTTAGGACAAAAAATGGAACTAAACTAGCAGTTAACGGATCGTGCAGCAGAAGGCAGCTCACCCACCAGTTCTTCCCCACCGACGGCTAATGAAGTAAGTAGTTAACTTACACCATTCAATTGGCTACGAAATATCCGGACAGAAATAAAACCCCTTGCAATCATATGATGCGTTCCTGGTGCTGTGGGCGGTGGTGTGCTCGTAGTGGTGGTGGTGGAATTTAAACCTCATTTTTGGAAAATAGGTAGAGTAGGAGAAATCACCAGGATGTGCTTGCGTATATACGTATGCCTCATTCATATCCATATGATACTCGGACTACAGAGAGGGATCAGACTGCGACAAGACGTAAAATTGACCGCGCGAACAGTCTCATAGATTCTATGTACGGAGAATAGGGATATCTATCTCACGCCTCCGCGTGTCTTACTTTTAGTATAAGGAGAGGGGAGCCTAGTTCCGCGAAGTGTCCATTGATTACCCGAGGCCTCTCAAGATAAGTTACTAATTTGGTTTTTATTTGTGGACGGCATGAAATTCGAAAAACATTTGTTATTCTAGGTCTGGAGAAGGCGTTGCATCAAAAGAAGGGGAAAAAGAAGGAGGAAAGGAGAATTTGAAGAGTAAGTAACTCGCTCTATTTGAAGAGGTTAAATGTTTCTAAAAAACTGCGAACGTAACGTAACATAAATGCCTGTTGGACGGCAAGGAAATAGGAAAACAGTAGAAAGCAAAGCAGAGCTGGACCGGATATTGTTCCACCGATTGAACCAGGGATTTTACCAGTTCATCTTCAGTCGATGCTCCATTTCGTCATGGAATGAAGCAGGCTCTCGCAGATCGTCACCTAGTTAGAGAA
This sequence comes from Blastomyces percursus, assembly GCA_018296065.1. Classification (NCBI taxonomy): domain Eukaryota; kingdom Fungi; phylum Ascomycota; class Eurotiomycetes; order Onygenales; family Ajellomycetaceae; genus Blastomyces; species Blastomyces percursus. The sequence continues at coordinate 6,828 of JAFEJD010000046.1, forward strand.
GAAGAGTAGTTAGATATTTTCGCCTAGACAGGATGGAAAGAAGAAGTACAGCACAGCATTCACAGCGGTAGAGGAGGCGAAGAATCCATGACCGGGATGAGAAGTGCCAGCAGAATTTCCTAGGCCCATTATTTTGGCCCTGCGATAACACAACACCCAAAACCAAAAGAAAAAGAAAACATACCATCAAATACATCCTCCCACGTAACCTCCGTCTCCCTACCCCCAAGCGCCAAAATGTCCGCATGAACACTACTCTCGTTACGCCCACCCAGGGCAGCTGGCTTCCACTGTCCCTCCTGTACGATCTTCAATTCCATCCCCCGCCTGATTGGCTCCGCCATGCCGTACACTCTCCTTAACGATTCCATTTTCATCGCATTGTGTGTTTGGCGCCACTGTAGCAGACGAGCTTCTAGCGGGTGTGTGGATGTAGCAGTTCGCTGTTGCTCTGTCGTTGGTGCTGAGGAGAGAGAGGCGCGGAGAGTGTCGTGGACACCTGGGGCGGAGGGAGCGCCTTTGCTTAAATGTGGGACTGAGGCGGTATTGGAAGTTTGGGTTGCGTTAAGGGCCGGGGGTACAATGCGGAGAGCCTGTTTGAAGATTAGCATTGGAGTAGGCGGAGAGATGTTGGGGATGGGGAAGGTACTACCATGATGAGTGGATGGGAGAACTTTGATCTTGGGATAAAGGTGAAATACAAATAAATGGGATTATGTATGTGTGAAGTGAAAGACGAAGGAAGCAAGCAAGGTCGGAATGGATGAAGTTCAGCAAAGGTATTATTAGATATATGAATGAATAGCTCCAGCCAAGTTGCGGACTGACTGTAGTCCAAGGCAAAGCAACCGCGTCAAGCTCGTCTAGCCATCAGTCTAGACCAATTGAGCAGTTCCACATCACGTGAGCCTACATAAATCTCAAACTCGAAATTGTTGGAGGGCTTGGCTTGGATGGTTCGTCCTCTACCAATATGGGTGAGAGGGTACCTAGGTAATTGAGCTCTTTTGCCCCAGTAGCGTAGCCTAGAGAAATTTCCCCTTGCGGACAACCTCCCAAAACGCTGCATCCCCGACATTCAAAACCACTCTCTACCACCAATCCACCACAACACCGGCCCATCATGCCGCCATCAACACCCTCCGTAGGGACAATCCGTCTCTTACGGCACTTCATAGCCCGCCCATCTCCTTTCTCCTCGCCATTATCGACCTCCGCCAAGCGCACCTTTTCCTTACTCCGCCGAACACCGCAAACCACACCTACTACCCTAGCCGCAGTCACCCTCCGCAAACCAATTTCCCACCAAAACATAATCGCCCCATCTAACCCTTCATCACAAGCCCGCAAATTCTCTAGCACGCCCCGCCACAATGCCACATTGAACCAGGTCCGCAATGGTTGTCGGAAGGGCAAGCGCGTGCGGAAGACCACCTCGCCTGCACTGGTGGGCCGGCCACAGATGAAAGGCGTGTGTCTGAAGACGGGCATCACGAAGCCCAAGAAACCTAACTCCGGAGAGCGAAAGACGGCGAGAATCCGGTTGACTAATGGCGCGGTTGTTACGGGGTATATTCCTGGTGAAGGTCAGTAATATCTTTTTTTTATTTTTTTATTGATAGTGCCTCTTTTCAGAGAGGTGGAAGGGAACTGGCTAATTTTGCTATACAAATTCTTTGTTAAATTTTTGTGGCATGGGAATACTAATTATCTACTTTTTTTTTTTTTTTTTGATACAGGACACAATATCCAACAACACAGCGTTGTGTTGATTAGAGGCGGTCGGGCACAGGATTGTCCTGGTGTGCGATACCATCTTGTCCGTGGAGCGTTGGACTTGGTACGTTCATCTTTTATTCATTTAACCCATTATTGTACCTCCATACACATATAAATATATGTACTTTCGATTCCGGCCTTCATGGAAGTAGGACTAACAAATCTCCTTTTTAACTAATTAGACTGGCGTTGGTAACCGAATCACCAGCCGATCAAAGTACGGGACGAAGAAGCCGAAGAGTGCGTAATACTATTTAGGGTAGATAGGTGAGATGACGTGGGAAGGGAAGTCGGAATGGAAGAAGGGAGGAGCGGAAACTTTTATGATCTAATTCCGGTAGGATTTGGTTGATTTCTTAGTCATGTGCTATTATCTCATGTATTCTGCCATATATTTGGATTTCCTTAACCTAAATTCAGTAAATTGTACATTATTAATTTTATTTTCTGCGCTTTACTTCTGAGATCGATGATAAGGGCATGAGTAATTTGTTTCGGTCAGAAGTTTTGGCCATTCGCCATTTGCTCTGGCCCATATTACCCATTCCTGAAAGTCGGGTACGCGAAAGAGAAAACAGAACATATGGATTATAAAATGGTTTCAAGTAATGATCTCCCATATTCTAATCACACCGGACACCTATCCCTCAAAATATGATAAGGGTAAAAAACACAAATCGAAATGGCAAAAAGCAAAACAGCCGTTCCACTAATAAATACAAGATGTCATCACTTGTCATGGCCTTCTTCTCCATTTACCTTCCTCCACGCAAGTATGGGACTGACAGAAAGTAACGGGAAGTAGAAATATGGACATATATTGTGCTAATAATGCAGTGCTTCATATGGCGCTCACAGGTCACAAGTTAATGAAGAGGAAGCGGTGAAAAAAAAAAGACCAGACGATGAAAATCATATAATAAGATGCGGCACATTTCCCCATAGAACTCCATAAATATTTTGACAAAAAAATAGGGGAAAAAAAATATTCGAAAAAGATAAAGAGGAAATAGAAAATGCATAATAGAAAAGGCGGAAAACAACAAGTCACATGGCCATAATACCATACAACCCGGTACGGTATAATCGATGCATGTGAGCATATAGTGAAAAGATAGACAAGATATCAAAAACGTGAAAGAAGCAGTCGGAGCTAAAAAAAAAAAAAAAAAACCAAATATAAGGTGAAATGATGGGAAAAAATTGAGAAAGGGAGAGTATGATAGAGCTTCGGGTAAAAAGAAAAGGTGTGGCTCTGAGGACTCATTTCCTTTCCCCAAAGCGAGAGCAAAGGATCTGAACAAGAAACCTCCAGCAGATGCCATCTAGTAGATTTCCTGTGTAGTCATTTTCTTGCTTTTCGGGTCCCTCCCCTCACCTTCCCTCCTTCATTCTACCACTTTTTCGGCATGGTGGTATACAGCTCACTATCGATGCTCGATATGCTGAGACTACGTCGTGATCGGCGAGTTTTGAAGGCTACTATTGATACAACGGTAACGACGAGAATACCGCAAAGGATTGCGATAAGGACGGTTGGTCAATCTTGCTCCTTTTCATAACCTTCGGGTTTCGGCTTTTTGTTAACATCGAAGTAGCGGGAAGTGCCTAAGAGTAAGTTTGCGATCAACTGGTTAGCCGGATGGCAAAGAATAGATATCACAAAGATTCCAAGGATATGTAATTGAAAATGAAGATAACAATCGCAACGAATTGGCCATGTGAATTATGGTAATCGTACGTGGCCTTGCATTGGGATTTGCACATACAAGAATATCCCTTCCAGTCAAAGTTATTCTTAGGGTTGCAGTGGCACTTCAGATCTAATCTCGTCTGTTCACCGGTCGGGCAGTGGTGGAATGGGACATGGTAGTAAGCGATCTCATTGAAAAAGTGAACTTCTTCCTTTTTGAGCATAAGAGCAGCGGCGATGGAATGTACAGGCGCATCACCCCATCTCTCGTAGAAGAATCCGCCATCCTTGTCCAGAACGTCGAAATAATCGAGGTATGCTTGAGATCGCAGCCAGTTTAGATCTCCAATTTCGAAATTCGACCACTGCAGGGACAAATGTCAAATTCATTTAGTATCGAGTGAACAATCCATTGAGTGTTCAGGGATTTAGGGGGCCAAATTACGTACGAAATGGCAAAGATTGTATGTTTCCCCTCCATCCTGGCTAATGAATTCCAGGTTGTTGTTCTCCGCAATGTGTTGAGGGTACTTCTCCATGAATTTCCTAACGCTATCCCAGAGCGTGAGGACAGTTTCTTTGTATTCGTACAGACTGATAACGAAACTGTATTTCTTCTTGTTGTCTTTCATGAACTTGAACGGGTCGAAACTGATGTCGCAGAAGTATTCGACACTGGGCTCCACGCGCCAATAGTAGTCGAATTGATTGAGTAGTTCGTGGCGGAAGAAGAATCCAGATTCATAACGACACATGTGTCTGTAGCTGATTGAATCTCCGTAGATGACTTGTTTCTCTTTCATTTCCTGCCGAACCTTGGCAGCTTTTTGCTGGTCGATAAAGTCAGGGAAAGACCAGTGCTCCGTCGGAATGAGTCCATAATGTGTTTTCCCGGATACAAGAGCAGATGTTATCTTCTTAAATTCGTCATTGAATGGCGCGTCGTTAAGAAAGACCCAGTCATAGTGATAATTTCGGTTGAATCGGTCCTCCACCTGCCGGATCGACTTGGCGATATCCCAAACATCTCCATTCCTGGCCAATGTCACGAATGTTGCATTTACCCGTCCATACGCAGGCACTGGAGCCGGCGAAGGGGTTTTTGGGGCTGGGGTAACATTCCCAGCTTCGTCTGGCTTTTTTCCAGGGAGTGGCGATTGAGGTGAGGGGTTAGGTTTGGTTTGTTCCGATCCGGGCTTGAGAGTGTTCACGACATCACTGGTGCTCGGGACAGGTAATGAGGAGTAAGATATGAAATGTAGAAGCGCAAGACCCTTTCGAACCGAAAATAAAACACAATGTCAGTGCCAGTTTCGCCGAATGGCTGGAACAGAATTCAAAGCGGGCAGCAAAGAGAAACTCACCAACACTGCAAATAGAAGGTACCGTAGGTACTTCCCCGAAACCCAGTTCATCACTGTGCGGTCTAATAACCACGTCCCTAGTTCACACACAACGAGGGTTTGCTTCGAGGGCCCTTTTTTTTCCTCCTTTTCCTTGTCCTCTTTTGTTTTAGTCGGCAAACTGGAAAGTATAGGAAACTGTGGTTCAAATTAAATGATTAAGGGAGACCTGAAACATGGGGCGTCGATATCGGGTTAAGTTAAGTCAGGAGGTCCATCCACTTCACGTCGAAATCTGGCAGTTATGGATAATGTTATTTGCGTGTTTAAAACGATCAAAGCAAAAAATCACGAAGCAAAAACGAGGGTGGAATTTTGGTGGTTAGGGATAGAAAAGGACAGAATGGAGGCGCATCACATCTGGCTCTAAACCGGCGGGTAGCTTTAGGGGCCCTTTTGGTAGAGAATCTCGTGAACAGTTAGTTCGTCGGCTCGCTGGAGAGCTCGCGGAGGAGAGACAGTCGTCAAGAAATTAAAAGACCGCTCTGCAGCTGGGAGGTTGGTCTCTTGCTTTGTTGTTGGGAGTTCTGGAGGTTGAACAGATTGATATCAGGTCTACCCTACGATGAGATGGTGGTAGCGGCGAGAATTGAAGCCTGTAATTTAATTTGATGGTCGGTAATCCATAGTTACGTGGCTGGTATTGTGTTTACATTTATTACATCTTGCTTTTTGCCTCTGCCAAACCGGCCGGCAAGGGAGAATAAAACGGAATCAATCATTCATAGAGAGCCTTGGAATGCTCAATCGACATTGTGGGTTAAACCCTTTTCTTCCGCTCTGATATTATTCTTTAGTTGCGCTTCTTCTCGGATCTCAAACAAAGCACCTGTGAATTCACCTTTGCTCAATAATCCGCATTGCAGGGATTTGCCAGGCTGGTTGGCGGTCAAGATTGCCCCCCGATGTATCAGTCTGTATTTATTTCACCCTGTGTTCTGGGCGGCCATCCCTCTGCATGCGTAGCTCGTCAGCTCCTGGGCCATGTCTCAGACACAACAGCGTTGTGCAGAAGCCCATTCGTACATGATACGAGGACGCTACTGGCACCGAGTCGAAAAAACGCGGTTACTCGTACTTGGTGCAATCGTTGTATTTAATAATACGTCCAGGCTCGTCAGCTCCAGGTTCAACCGTCAAACTAGCGCGGGAACAGCGGATTGGGAACGCCGTCGGCTAGTTTAGCGTGCTAAGGAAATATTTATCCTCATTTGCGCCTCCTCAGGATTCCTCTCGAACCTCATCAATCTGATGAATTTTGAATTTTTGTTTCCTAGGGCGTGTTCAGTTACACGTTCAACTCTACATAATCTTGTATAATTCCAACATTGTCTGCATGAAAAGGCCTTGTGTTTAGCGTGCCATCCTTATATCTCTATTTTACATGTATCTCCACTTACACAGGATTAAACTTCAATGATGTATTTAAACTGAAAAGTGGGAGATTGTAACTGAATTAGGCAAGGAGAGTAGTGTGCAAAGCTCTACTCCGTATATCCTATTAAGTACTATGGTAGTAGACAGATCCCAGCATTACGCTAATATCCACTTTTCGCGTGCAGGGTTATACAGAATTGAACGTGCAACCGAACACACCCTAGAGTCGTCTTCGCGCTCTCTCCAACAGCCACTACCTTACATATAAATAATAAGCAGCACACTTGCGCAATATCTTTGTGGGCTATCTTTGAATACAAGCTCCCAGGACCCACCATACCGGAGGCTTATCAAAGGTACAATGGGTATTTTCATGTTATCAATGATACTTTTGCCAGTGAATATTCACAGTTGCGCCCGCACGCCGGCTCAAAAGCACTAGAGCTGCGAGGAGCGCCTCAGCAATCAATTGGTTTTGAAGAGGCAGGCTGCTGGCCTCCATCCTCATCAATTGCCTTGAAGAAAACAAGCAAAGCCAGCCCTTATCAGTTCAGCCAGGACCTTGGGCCGATGCAGTACGAATGACAATCATCAAAACAATAAATAGGAAATAATTTTGTTAGACCTATCCTGATTGAAAAGACAAAGGCAAGCTTGAAAAATCATTGAACTTTTCAGCGAAGGTAGACTATCTTTGACCTGAACGGAATCTGAATCACTCTCCAATGTTTTCACGCAAACTGTGGGACGCATGTGCCAACATCAGACCAGCCAGCATCTGGCGGGCACCCTCTTAAGAAATGAATTTTGGCATTGTCGTAGTCAACAGGAATGGATGTGAATTTTTATTGCGAACGGGTCAACGTTACAAGGTTATTTGAAGAACTACTCAATTGGGTTACGCCCGCCCTGTTCATGGGAATCTACGTCTGAGAGGGACAGGTCAATTTTACTACTTGTCTAGATCTATATGAGCTGCACGATACATTCGCATTCGACAAAGGTGTCAAGAAAAAAGTCTGGCCATGCGCTCTACAGCAAACCTACCGGATTTGGGGATATCGAAGCTTTTATACAATGCAATGGGTTGAGGGATGTGTCAGCTGCAGTGAGGGATATGTAGCCACTGGCCCGGGCTCAGGACGCCAGAGTATCGATGCGGCTAAAACAATGGTTAGATAGATTTTTCATGATCGCAGGTATTTTTTCCAGGGTGCTGTACTTCATTGGTTTTTGTAGAACAGCCACTAGGGGAAGCTTCATTTTTGTTTCTTCTAGCAACTTGACGTGGTGGTGACATTTACTCTGCCAAACCTACATATTACAAAAAGGTTCCTTGTAACGAAAATGCAATAATGTAGTAAGATTTGAGTTGTAAATAAGACTCAGTTAAATGTCCAATAAATTAGAATTCAGCCTATGGTATGTAAGTGATGGCTCCCGTGGCCTGAAGGAAATAGTAGGGCCTAATTACTCTATTGTGTTTCAAGGCTTCTGGTTTCGAGGCATAGGCAGTGCCGCGCGGTAGACGCCCGACCAAGACGTGCGTTTGGTCGGGGATGTTTGATTTTCACTGAGCCAGACGATCCCAAAGAACGTTAATGTAACGACATGCTCCCAACGTAGGAAGAGGGATCTGTATCTGGCACCATAGGGGTCACTATGATTCGTGGCTATTGGTCTGATGATGGTATTGGTTTTTCTACTCATTTTCTGCTGTCGATTTTCCCACCTAACATATTCAAGGTATTCACCAAATCAGAATTCCTGTGAAAAAAAAAGATTGGAGACACGGTGGGACATGAGCATGAGCATATGTTGCGTGGGGTCACTTGGATAACTTGTTCATGGATTTATGCATCCCTGGACAAACTAACTGAGGGCGTGTTCGGTTGCATATATAATCTTGGATAAAGACACTTACACTCTTTTCCAACATTGTCTGCATGAAAAGATCTTGTATTCAGTATGCCATTTTTATATCTCTTTTTTACCTTCACTTACACAGTATTAAACTTCAATGATGTATTTCAAAGTGTGAGGGATTGTAACTGAATTAGACAAGAATAGTAATGTATAAAGCTGTATATCCTGTCAGGTCAGTGAACATGATATTAATCTTGTATGTAGGAGTGGGGCGGGCAGATTCCTCCACCATCTTTCAGGCTGGCATTACGCTAATATCCACTTTTTGCGTGCAGGTTATACAGAATTCAACGTGCAACCGAACACGCCCTGATAGTGCAGACAACAGGCGATAAACGGATGATTTTCGACTGCATTCCCTGAACGACTATGATTAAAATTAGAGAACCCTCATCCGCCGCCTCGGGATCAGCGCCGTGGTGTACAAGATGACTTGCACACGCGAAGTGGCCCTCATACACTGTCATATAAAATGCCGTTCTTTTCAATCCTCCCTGTACAGATACATCTCGCCCGAGTCCCTAGCGATCTGCCCGAATAGCGAGAATAACTTGAACCACCTAGCAGCTAGTGATTATCTTCTACATTGCTAGCAATGTCTTCCTGTTCAAGAAGAGCTTTACACAAAAGGAAGAGGAAGGTTCTTTAAAGGTTTTGTAAATAATGTTATCAGCCAATTTCTTTTTAGAAATTCGGGTAGCAAACCTCCTCATGGCGCCTCCCAGACCTCTGGAGTTCAAAGGAGAGCACTAAGAATATATTTGGAGATTTGTTGCTAAAAGTCTTGCGCCTCTTTACCAGCCCGTAAACCCTTTTATGGAGGACCTAGTGCGTGAGGAGGCTGTTCGAGCTAAGTATAACAATAGAACCGACCTGAGGCACGCGTGATACCCAAGCTGGGGACGCTAGCCTTATATGAATACGCGATACTCTGCAGTGAAATCGCTTTTCTTCTCTTTGTAGGCCGGGCAGATTCTAACCGTTTGGATCAGACAGTAGCGGTCCAATGACAGCCGAAGACCCGCATCGAGGTTCTCGAAGATACATTCCAAAGTATTGCTTTGTATAGGCATCTCTCTTCAACATAAGGAAATATCTCTTCGGTTCCTCAACAGCAGCGGATGTATCGAGGGGTTGGTAAGTATATACGACATTAAAAAAGAAGGTTCATAGCGTTTAGTACGATGGGGTAATCCAGTTGGGGACTGTGTCGCAATCCAAAAATCCACCAACCCTTAATTTCGACAAGATAAAAAGCAAAGCTTTCGAGAAACCGGTAATATAGCCTATCGAAGTGTGCGCGAATGCTAGTCAAGCAATGTCTAGCCGTCGGAGCCCTCGCTGTCTGGCATGGCCGCGCCGGACGACTGTCACATCATTTAATTTCCAGGCGTTCCAAGGTTGGAAGCTGGTAGAATTCCACTCTGTTGCCCGTATTCACACAGTTGAAGCAGTATTTCAAACTCCATGATCAGCTGGCGCATTAGAAAATCAAAGCAATGTTATTGCATCGCCGTCCAAGTGTCAGATTAATCGTGGCCATCCAATCGCCCGTGTGATGTAGACGTAGTAGGTATCTTCGAGTTTCGCCTTGATGATTATGATAAGCATGGCGATAGGGATAACCGTGTTTTGATTGGTCCGGGAAACTCCTTTTTCTTTCTTAATTGTCAAATAGGGACAATATTACGTACATGTACATACTTGGTGTGCGCGAAGATTGATTAGAGACGCCCATAGCGGGCCCTAACTTCGTAATTGGGGGATTTCATGGTTAATGTTCAAGTTCTTAAAACGAAGCTACCTGTGACGTGCAGAATCAATGGTGATATCTTGACACAGTTTCCGTAACAATGACCCGACGGCCAAGTCGTTCGATTGGCTATCAGCTAGGAGCCAAGGCGAGGTTGTTTGTCCATTAAACTGGGCTGTTTCGCATAGGTCCGGAGCAAGTAGAGAGTTGTGGTGCAAATCAGCCAAAGAGACTTTTGTATCGTTATTATGACGGGCGCAGAGACGTTATTCCAAATCAGGTCGGAGGTTCGACGTGGGCGGAGTGAAGACTTGAGGCGGATCGCGCACGGACCAGGTGGTTAGCTAAGCTTTTGCTGGCGAAAGTTGATGTCTGATTAGCAAACCGAACACGATCTTGCAGAAATCAAACAGGCCTGACAATGAGACGGCACTCTCAACTGTGGATCATTCAGTTTTGATTGCCAGCCGTCAAGGCAGTATGTCTTTCTTTGGCTTTGATACCACTCTGCCGAGGGATCGCCCCTCTGGCCGGCAAACGCGGGGTATTTTCGAGAACCCTGACCCTTTCGCGCAAGTTGCCCATGCCACCACGCAAGATGATGACGATGCGTATATCTCCCCGCCCCTTTTTCTGCGCCGTGGTAGCAGTATTTTTACTAATTTTGGCGTGAAGAATCGATTTCGAAGACACCTACGATGGATTAGGCGACCAGTTGGACGAGGACCAAGATGCGTTTAACGAAGACACTTTTGGTGGAACGGAGGATGAGAAGCAGCCCGTAGGGAAAGATTTCGATTTCTACGGGAAAACCGCCCAAATGACAAATGTGCTCGATGAGGAGCAGATGTTGTATAAGCTGAAACATCCTCCCCGGGAATCCAAGCAAAAATCTCCAGCTCCTACTCCCGCCAAGCCTAAGCGGACTGGATATGAGCTCTATCAAGACCCGGGTTATATTCCTGAGATTCAGGCGAAGTCAACTGTTTGGGGGACGGGCGTGGGACAAAAATCTAAGGCAGAGGATAGTACTAAACCTTCCAAGACTGCCGTACCAGCGAAGAAGATAATGAGTTTGGAAGAAGTTGAAGCACAAATGCGGGCACAGAGCAAGAAACCTCTGACAACTGAGCCACCCTCCGCTCCTCCACAGCTTCCGCAAACTACTCCTCAATTTCCGGGCGTCATGCCGCAAGTGACGGTTCCTCTTACTATGCCTCTCCACGATAGACCTAGCCCTCCGCCCGATGGAATGCTACCATTGTCCCTCCAGGAGTTCCCACCCGTTGACCAACAACGGCAATATGCTCAGCTGGGAAAGGATGCTCTTGCAGCTCAAGCATTCCAGCGTCAGCAGTCTTTCTCGCCTATGGAAGCCATGCTACCTCGCCCCGGAATGCCTCCCCCACCCATGCGCCACCAAAATCGCCCATCACGAAGTGCCGCATCGCAGCGCCCAATGCGACAAGTTCAGCACCACCACCTCAAATCACAGACACCTATAAGCCTTCCTGGTCAATTACCTGCGACATCCGGCGTGCCACCTAATCTAGCACCTCTGACTGAGGAGCAGAAAAAAGCCAGTTTGATCGAGGATGCAAAACGCGCAAAGCGGAATCACAAGATATTCCTTCTTTCTAAAGGAAACGGTTTAATGACTCCACAGGATAAAAATTTCATTACCCGTATACAGCTACAGCAGCTGGTCGCTGCAACAGGTAACATGACAGATCCGGAAAGCGAGACATCACTGTCTGAGGATTTCTATTACCAAGTTTACAGCCAGATCCGTGGAGCTCCTAGGCAACACCCTCGCCAACCTCTAGGTCATTTCGCGCAGACCTACCTTTTCCAAACCGGAGGGCGATCTGCGGGGGGCATGGGAAGGCGACAATTTTACACTGGAGACAATCATATGCAGCGGATGCAACAGCAAGTTCAACGGGCTGTGGAAGCAGCTAAATTGAGACCGAAGAACAAGCAGTTGATAATTGAAGGAAGTCTTGGAAAAATATCGTTTAGCAACGCCAAAACACCTAAGCCGATGCTAAATATCAAACGCCCCGATAGCTCTGACGGCCAGAAAGCTTCTAATATTAAAAAGGGCAACCATACTACGATGAGTGCTAGTGACAGGAAATCAATACTGAGAAATATCGAAAATGTATACGGAACTTTGATGCAAATGGAAGACCATGAACGAAGTATGCCGCCACCCCCTGATGAAAATGATCCTGGATCAGTGGAAAGGCATATGGAATGGAGACAGAAGATGCAAAATCTCAACCAGAAACTCTGGTCAGATATGAAAGTGTTAGAACCGATCGTTCCTGGCTCGTCTACTCCGCATCCCTTCATTGCATTCTTGTCATACCCAAAGGGTAAAAAGGCCATTCCTCGCATCTTCCGCCAAATTGACCAAGAACAACGTGTCACCATCCTCACCATGATCATTGTTCACCTCGATTCGTTGGATGTTGTCCAGCGAGCCCAGCTTCAACCCGGAGAATCTCAGCCACCTTTGGCTGTTCGAGAAGAAATTGACCTGTTTTCACATGCTGTCATGCCCAGCTTACTTGGCTACGTTAATGAGGCGCCGATTAATATTATTACCGGCCTTCTTGGTCTTGTCATTGGTCAGACCCACGTCCAAACAATAGCGAAGACTCGAGTCGGTCTTGGAGTTCTGACCATGTTGCTTAGCCGCGCAGAACTGGTCAAAGAGGGAGGAACAGTAGAAGACGAGCTCTTGAAGTCATGGACGGAGCTTTATAACACTTTCTTTGATAGGCTAGAGCCTGTCTTCGGCGACATCTTCCCTGGAACCATTAACAGTGGCGATGATATGTACGTATGGCAGTTCTTAGCTGCCGTAGGTATCGGTGCCAGCCCGGAACAACAGCAACGCTTGGTTATTGCTGTCAAGTAAGTGCCTTCTTAACATATTCAATAATAAACTTTGACTTGGACCCTTTACTGACTTGTTTGCTTTTTACAGGGAGCGAGTTATGGAAACCGTTGCCCAGAGCAAAACCCTTCCGGCAGATATGGCCAGCCAACGCCTTGGTAATGTCAACCTCTTCATGCGAGCTATCGGGCTCGATGTCGAGCTCTTGGGGTAGAACAATAATCAGCCACACGATAGCTACTGGAGGCTTTTCCGCCAATACAGCTACGATGATACACTCCTCTTTTGATTGTTCGTAATTAACTATTAGTAAGCCGTTCCGCAAAGCGGTTTTCAACAGCATTATACAACAGCTGAAACAGCACAAAGGGAAGTTGCCTAATATGACTGATATTGAACAATTAACTGTCGACACCCATATACTTACGAGCTATTCCAACTCCTTGTAACGAAAATTTCGAGGTTTCTTTCCATTTTTCGTCCAAAAAAAAGAAGCGGTATAAGTTGTAAGGGAAAGTTCAAAATGGCATCTTCTCATATGAAATTAAAATACTATTTGGTAGTATTGATGTGGCGAGATACCAACTACGTCCTATTGTATTTTTTCCTTTTTTTCTATTTTTGTTCTTCGTCTGGCCAGGTTTCGCGCTTTCTACGGATTCTTCTATTATTATCATGGGCTATTTATTACGGCCTTTGTGCCATCGTCGATGATCTTACGTTGGGTTTCTCCGTTTCTCAACAAAAAGAATCCTCATATTGTTTGGCACTGCGTTTTTGCTTTTTATAGTCGTTTTACTTGGTATTTAGTACTTACGCGAGCTCTTTATTTCATTGTAGATTTCACATTTTTAACACTTATTGTGGCCATGACTTACCCACCGGTTGGCCCTTTGGGTAGGTCCCACCGCAACGATATTTTC